>VOQK01026624.1:22460-36056 GCA_015052645.1 Benitochromis conjunctus
CTTTTTTATTGCCAAGGTTGTGTATGCCTTAACTAACTGTTCAATTTGCAATTTACAACTACACTTATCCAAACAGGCAATACAGCCTTTGTAGCAAAACAATAATATTAATAACGCAAACAGGTGAGCACCAAGGTTTGCCTTCAGCATTTGAGTATATAACAAAACGTTTATGGACATAATCTGTTTACTTGTTTGTCATGTTTGGGCTATTGCCACTTTGTTCATGCTCTTTTTGTGTAAGTTGTGTTTTCAGTGCTATAAAACGTTTAGGTGGAAAAAATGCAGACCTTATTTTAACTCCCAAAGAGAATCGGTTAAACTTGGCTTGTTTTGTTTTAATAATGTGGCGACAAATAACTGGAAGCTGACTAAGAACCTCTACAAAGGCTTTGTTGTGCAGGTAAATGATTTCCATTCAAAGCGCTTTACAGCAACCACTCAGTTGTTTCTGGGTTTTTTTGGATGCTTTTGTTTTTGTACTTCAGTGTCATATGGACAAGAGAAGCCAGGAATCGATCCAAAAACACTGCAATTATGCGTGTATCTCCTGAGCCACTGCTACCCGACAGTGATGTCAGAAGCCGGAAACGTAACTCGCCACTGATTGGTTCCAGAAAAACAACAGAAAATAACTTTCAGGCCAGTTTCACTAACCTTAAGACACCACGCCAGATTTAATTTCATTGGATTACCAGGCCTCTTGTTCACACTGGTGGTAGTCATAGGTACAGTCAGTCTAGGAGGGGGCTTTTAAACCAGCTTTTTATTTAACTGAGGGTGATTGAAGGCTAATCTGGGAGTCTCGACATTATTCCTGAATGCATGTAGAATAGGAAATACATGCTTCACTGCACAGCAGGGACAATGTTCATTCATTTGTTTGAATTGCTTAAATATTAATTAATCAACCCGTGTGTGAGGGATGAATGCTTACGTGAAAGCTCTCTGTGTGTGTGTGTGTGTGTGCACGCGCGTGTGTGTGTGTGTGTGTGTGTGTGTGTGTGTAAAGTCACTGTCCACAGGAAGGGCACGACTTATGAGGAACAATATAGAGTACACACACACAAATCTCTACATCACCAAATTGTGTGACTCTTTGAACACTGTCTGTTTAATTAAGAAGCAACGTCTTTTCTTCAAGAAGGAAAACAGGGAAGGACATCTCCCATCACTGCTGTTAACACATCTGGTGCATACAGACCATGGTTTGATTCGTGTGGCATGCAAATGAAAAAAAAGGAAAGAAAAAAGCTGCAGCAACAGAAGACATCAGACGGATCAGACCTGATGTGTCAGTGGGCAGCGCCGAGTCAGGACAGACATGACTCGGGAATACACGGTTAAGGCTTTGTGACCAACACGATCCAGCTGCCATTATTGAGTCCAATCAACGAGTTAGGTCAGACATCTTGCCAAACACTTAAATCTGGTAAAGGAATGACAAATATGTGACACTAGAAAAGTAGTAAAAATATAAAGGAAAGGCAGTGAAAACCCCCCCAAAAATTGGGCTCTGACATTTTTTTCACAGGTAATTTTAAATTTGCTAGGGTGCTACAGTCAAGTCTAAGCTCGGCTGCTTAGACTGCAGCAGGGGAAGATGTTTCTTTACTTAATCAATAATGTATTCATTTCAATACAGGCAAGTCTGCATTATTCAACAAAGGCTGAGGAATGTATGGGAGGGAGCACCACAAGGAGTGGAGATACTGCAACAGTCATCTCATTAACAAGCAAGAAAGACAGACAGCAGGATGGAGCGATGGGCTAAAGGATGGAGGGACAACACGGGGAGAAAGCAGTAAATGGAAACGAAGAGTATAACGAACGTGAGAACGCAATGAAATGTATACATGTTTGTGTTGGGGGTTTTCACGGTGCCGGGTCTTTGAATTAAGAAGATGATTTAAGTTTAAGCTTTGTACAGTTATTTAAGTGTCTCTGAGTTTATCTATGTTTCTGGGTCAGGGTCTCTTGTTTGTTGTTGTTAAGTTCCTTTTGTGTCTTTGTGTTTCTCTCTGTCTGTTTGTCTGTGTGTAGGTGTACACACGTTGTCTTGGTCCCCGCCTCCAGCTTGGCACACCTGCGACAGTCAACTCACCTGCTCCTCATCTGATGATTAGTCGGCTCCCTTCAAACACGGAGGACATTCCTTCAGTCAGCACTTGAGTGTCAAATCAGTCTCAGTAGATACTCATCTTGGTTCTGTAAGTCTGTAAGTTTCCGTGTGTGCGCCTCTCACCATTCTCGCTTCTGTCCAGGAGTCTGACCTGTTTTCCTCGATGATGATTTGTGTGTGTGTGAGTTGGGGAGATAAGTCTGTTTCGCCATCGAGCCTAAAGACCGAGTGGAACCCATCGGACCGTCGGCTTGGATACTTTGCATAGATGCTTTAAATGTTCCCTTTTTTGAAATACATTGTTTGTTTGTTTTTACATGACTGTAAACAAACTGAGCAAACTACAATCTGAGTTTGCATTTGAGTCAGAGTATTACGGGGGAAACTCTTAGATGGTATTCTCCAGAGGCTGACATGGAAATGTCTTTGACTGGGAGTCAACAGCACCAAGAGATTTAGCCTCAAGGCAAACGAAGCATACACGCACAAGGTAAAGTGCACGCAAAGGGCGTTAAAGCATATAACGTATATGCAGGGAATTTTCACACACATCATACAAGCATGGAGGCGTAATCGTGAATAGACAAATGTACTGAGGGTCTTACAAGGCATAATCATCGGAGGCGAGCTTCACCTCATATTTCACATGAGGATTAGCGGAAATCTGCTTGGAAGAAGGCGGCACGGAGACTCGGCTACTCACTAAGGTAGCCGTATAAACCTTAAACTACAGAGGGCGAGACGTTATATAACCTTTGTAGTGAAATGAGAGGAAACCACAGAGGCAAAGTCTGTACGGGCCTTCGTCATATAATAAGTTATGCCCTTTAACATGTGTTAAAGTCCACAGAAAACCATTCTATACAAAGCTTTCTGGTCAAACCTCAAGCCTGAATTTCCTTTCACTCGAAAGGAACATACAGTCCATTATATCCTTATGTATAAGGACTATTTACATCTTGAATGAACACTATGTAAGTTTAATGCTACACAAAAGGTGCATGGCAAAGCAAAAAGAAGACAAAGTGCTGGGATGAGCACTTTAAAGTGGAATATTTTCTCCTAATATGACATGCTGACAGGAGAAATATAGTGTATACTTGTATTATCAGTGCCGTGGAGACTCAAATCTATTTACACAATCAAATTGCAGAGAACTGTCCCCATAGCAAAAATAATTGCAGTCTGGTTTTAAGAGTTTGTTTAAGTCAAGCCTAAGGTTAGGTTTAGTTCAAGCTAAGTTTACTAGCAGGCCTCGAGACCATTTGGGTAACTGCCTTGCTAAATTACTAGAGAAACATTTGTGTTTTCCAACCAGTCGCAAGGATAGCTGGAGGTTGGTGGCAGTCACTGTGAAATCATTTGCTTAAGTTCCCATCATCCAGGCCTAAACACTGGTCAGTGGGTGCGAAGGAAATTTGTGTATTTACAAACTGGTTGCCAAATGGTTTCTGAAGGTTGTTGACAGTTGATGAAACGAGTCACAAAGAGGTTTGCAGTGCTGCACCAAAAACCTTGTGATTTCTATGGTCACTTGCAGATTGCTACTAGTCACTCGTAGTTTGTAAGAGAATGTTGGCCTAGCAACTGTTGGCTGCCAACCTGTCTCTAGACCTGTGTGACTGAGGCCTTAGGCAGGGAGTAGTTACAGTTTGAGTAAGAATACAGAAAATAAATGTAAGTCAGTGTAATTTCCCGTTACCTGAAGGAAGCACACAACTACGTGTGTGTGTGTGTGTGTGTGTTACTGAAATAGGTGGAGTGTGGCAGGTGTCACTCAGGACATTCAGTAATTCCCCTTCCACTCAACATCACTTCTGGTCAAGAAGAGGGATTATCTCTTACCCCTTCATTTCTCTGCTTCCCCTCTCCACCTACTCTATTCCAACTCGCACTTCCTCCCTCCTCCTCTGCCCTCTCCTGCAGCACTTATCTGCTCCTCTCCATCCCTCCTATCTCTTAGAACTGTGCCACATCTAGCATTACAGGATCAATAAACCATTACCGCAGTACCTTTAAGACATTTGTATATTTACTGTAAATAAACAAGATAATCTCTGAGAGGCTCTACAGTCTTAACCAACCTGCATGTTTTATTGTGGACCACAGGGTCAGATTTGGTGGAAAATCTGTTGAACTACTTTAGAGGAAGATAGCTTAATGGCATAAAACAGGAAGAAGGATGCTTTTCCTTTAAGGGCAAATAGACCAAAAGATTTAGGATTTGCTTGAACAAGAGGATCTTGAAAAGAGAGAAAAGTGGTAGAAAAGACAAAACACACACTACAGCCATTAGGATGGGGAAGAAAATTAAAGAATTTAGAGGATGTCTAGCTGTAATGTTGAGTAACATTAGCACTAACGAAAGTTTCATTGGTTCACAGCAATTATACCAAGGCACTGCATCACAGATTAGCTAACGGTGGCATGCGGATGTTCAAAAATATATCTAACACAAAAAAGCTTGCAGGCGTTCATCGATAATTTTTGATTAATTAATCTCTGATTAATCTGTGTTAGCTCGTTAACGGGGATTTGCCAATTGTTACACGCTAACACGGATCAGTTTGCGTTAATGCTGACAGCACTAATAAAAACCAATGGAAGTTGAAACCTCACAAAACTCAATGGAAGCATCTTTGGGGAGACAATAATGTGGGGTAACAACTGCTAAAGTGAAAGAAGCTGAGACACACTTAAAATAAGCAGCGGATTCATCAGTGTTGTTAGGGAGAAAAAGATGCAGGTTATGTGTGTTTTAAACGTATGATTGATATGATACTGTAGGTACTTGTTTTCTATTGGACACTTACTGGTAGCTTGTCACGTCCGCAGCCGTTCCCTCACGTTATTGTCTCCCCAAAAACAAAGTTTTGTAAACTTTTTTTTTTGTGAGTTATTGTGGCATTTTTTTCTGTTTACGTTGTGTTTTGTGAAACTTTCATTGTGTTTGTGAGCTATTTGCAGCTTTTTTTTTCTAGTTCCTGGTATTTCCTTAAGTAAAGTACGCTTTACCTCTCAGAGCCACTGCTCCAGATACGTCCAGAGATAGATTGCTCTCTGCCTTCCTCAGCCAACATCTGTACATGTAAGAGACTGTACATTGTCCAAATGTGCAAATGTGGACATGTTTTCTCTGGATATATTGTTTTCCATATGTTTTTGGTAATCAAGAAGGAGCGAGGTGTGCTGTAATACCCACTGAGAGCCAAAATGGACAACCAGTCCATTAAAACACAAAATGGTATCATTATTGTAACGCACTGAACAGAGGAGCAGTTTTCCTCCATTATCTGCAGTTGTGAACCTTAAATTCTATAATTGTGGCAGGTTATTTTATCAATGTTCCTCGATATCACTACATAAGGTTTATTTATGGCCACCCACATGTGCATTTCTGTCTTTTGATTCTTCTAAACTAATGACTTGTTGTTTTGGACAAAACCGTTGTTGCTCACCTGGATGATGTTCTGCTGCACTGTAAGTTTCCACTTGTATTATAAAGCATTACTTTCTTTAAGGCGTCCTTTAACAGTTTAATATGATGAAATTATTATCTCCACATAACAATCTTGCCCCGCTCCCTCTTTTAAAACCTGGCAAAAATGACAAATTCCAGGAGCTAAGCACTGACACATGAAACCACACAATCATGCGCTGTTCATCTGTTCCTATTCAGGGTTCGATGAGACTGGCAGGCAAAGGCTTTGCTTATTCAAATGAGGGGCCCAATCAAGACTCCTGCACCATGTCTGAGGGAATCCTGCACAATGAATGGAGATTTCCCAGATTAGAGCACACTGCACCACGCACTCAGTGTTAGCCAGGCTACGGCAACACCCACTCCTTTCACATTTCCTTCTCTCGCCCTCTCTCCTCGCCTTTCTCTTGTTTAGTCACTACATCCCTCGTTCTGTCCTTTCTCCTGTTCTTTTTAAATACTTTCTCCTTCCAAACCATTCCTCCAACACTTTTCTGCAGATACTTACCTCATCCTCCTACCTTGTTTTTGCTCCTCCACACATCTTTCTACCATCTACACCCTGGCTCTGCAGCTTCTTTTTCGAGATACCAACTGACGATATTATGTGAGGTGCAGCTATTTGGTGAGAATTCACTTCACTCAGCAAGAGTTTGGTTTCACGAGTTGTTGACGGTAATAACAGTAAAGTACCCAGAAGCCACAACGTTTGGCAAATCACATTAAGCCAAGCAATTTAACGATCTGACTTTTCTCATATACTTTACTCACTATTGCATCCATCCATCAACAACAACATCTTTCCGTTCACTCACTCCTCATCCTCGCTTTCATCCACCAGTTTACTTCTCCATACCTTGTCAGCCATGATCATGGACGACCCTCCATGAATGCCCAAGATTGGTATGAGCGTCTGCGAGGAAATAAAATCCAAAATCTGGGCGATGGCCTCTTGGTCAGTGCCGTCCCCAAACACCACGCCGTGGATCTTGGTACCAGACATCAGGTCGCACATGTGGGTGATGATGCTTTTTGGATCAGTCTCATTGACCAGCAGTGTGACCACGTTGACATCGATGGGGTCTTCTTTGCTCCACAGCGCTCGGATGTCTCGGTCTGAGATGTAGCGCGTGCGTCCCAGGATCACTGCAATGTTCAGAACCGGCACTTTTTCTGAGCCACCAGTTCGCTGCTTTTGAGCTGCCACAGGATCGGCTATCATGGTCAACGCCACCAGGAGAGCCAGGGAGAGCAGCGCGCTATTACTTCCGCCGTTACAGCTGCGATTGCTGCCCCTTCTACTCCTCCTCTTACTTCTTTTGCTGCTGAGGGACATACTGCCAAACCACTTCATCCCCTACATGAAAGGAAGTTGAGGGGTGAAAGAGAAAGATGAAGACAGATCAAAGCGTGAATGAGATCGGAGAGAGAAAGAGGTGTGGAACGATGAGGGAGAGAAAAAGCACAGATAAGTTGTTAATGCACATCTCTTAAAGCCCACACATTCAGGTAGGAACTTTCTTTTTTGTTTTCATTTCTCCTTTGTAACTTTGTTAAACACAAACCTTGCGAGGTGGGAGATGGCCTTGTGAGGAAGTTGTGGAGGGGTGAGAGAAAAAGAAGATGACTAACTCGTATAAACTTTATGGTCACGACTGCAAGAATCAGATGATTCAGGAGCAAGCTGTTCAGTATTCAGAAAAGGCAGCAAGACATTTTTACAGTGTAACAACGTAACGTTTGCCAATCGGCAAAGACTGGCACTCAACTTACAGTACAAAAGGAATTCTGTGACAATTTTACCAACATATTCAGTATAACTTTTAGTTCAGTGCTGCTTAGATGATGAACATGGCAAACATTGCAATTGCTAAGCAAAAGTAGTAGTCTTAGAGTCAACTGGTCTGGTCAATTGTTTTGTCAACATCTGACCAAATTTTTTACTATGTAAACAATTTCTTGTGTAGGAAAGCACTACATTAATAGCCTTTCAGGATTAATCCATTATTTTTATGCAGCTAGAGGAACAGACTACCAGGTGTTGCCAAATACTTGATCCACCTATGTTTATATTTGCTTAACTTGTGATATAGCAGCTAACACATTTGCCTTATTCTGTAAAGATCCCTGGGTCATATCTGGGAGGACACAAATCCAGCTAGTGTAATCCTAACTCGAGTCCCAAGCGTGGATAAATGGCAGGGTTGTGTCAAGATGGGCATTCGATGTAAAGTTTGTGCCAAATCAAACGCTGGGAAATGAGACGGCAGCTGAAAGTACCTTCTGCTTATTTAGCTTTTTCTCACAGTGGGTTCCAGATTTATTGACATCATTACAAAGAAGCCAACAATGTTTCTGCAATTTTTTTTTTTACTGCGAATCATCCATCCATTTTTTTCTGCTTATCAAACAGAACTATTATTTGGTGAGACGCTTGGTCCACCCCTAGACAGGTTGCCAGGGCCAACACTACGTGATGCTGAAAAACTAGTTTGTGAATTTTTTTACCTGGACTACTGTAATCCATTATAATCAGGTTGTTCTTAAATTACCATAAGAAGCCTTCACTGAATCCAAAACTCTACAACAAACGTAATAACTGGAACTAGAAAAAGAGAGCACATGTCTCCCATATTAGCTTCTCTTCACCGACTCCCTGTTAAATCCCAAATTGACTTTTCTTAATTTAAATCTCCTGTAAAACCAGCTCCCAGTTTGGATTCGACATGCAGACACTCTCTCTACTTTTAAAATTAGGCTTAAAACTTTCCTCAGTTTGGCCTGGATCAGGTAACCCTGAACCATCTCTTATGCTGCAACATGCCTAGGCTGCTAAGAGGGCATCCCATGATGCTTCATTCCTGCCCATATCTTTTTTTTTTTAAGTGCTCTTTTGAAACCTTATAGATAAATAAGCACTGAAGTTTTACATAAAGTCGACTTTTTGCATTACAAGTTTCATTAATTTTATGTTAAATATTAAAATATCTTATCTCAATAAACAAACTTTTTTAACATTTTCTGTCTTTTTACTTTCTTTCTAGAAGACATTGAAAAAAATCTATAAAAGATAAACAGTGTATGAAACCATTGGGTGCAAAGGTCACACTGAGGTTTTCATTAAATGCCTCACCAAACCGACACGCATTCCCAAAAATACTCAAGTCGTATGGAAAGAAATCAGACATACAAATCTTTTCTAACCCATCAAGAAACTATAAATGTGAATGGGTATTGCAAATGCCATTAATGTCAGTAGTCATTGTTGCTAACACAGATACACACACAAAGCGATTAGTTTGGACCCGATAGGTAAGTATGAAGGAAACTACAAAAAAGGCTAAGAAAAAAAAAAAAGCAGACCAATACAAAAGGATGAGTCTTGCAAATAGCATGGGACGCTATGCAGCGCGTGCCTCGGACGAAGGGGCAGAGTTATGGCGATTGAGGGCACCTCACTGAAAACAAATGTTTGTGTGCGCCAGCGTGACTAACAGGTTAGAAGGTACAGCTACTCCGCACCAATCGGACAGAAAAGCGAAGCAACATCATCGCTGATAACCTACACAACCCCTCCCCCTACGGAGAGAGCACTCACGGCCTCCTTGAAAAGTCAGTGCTCAGCGAGCATAAAACATCATCAGGCATTCTAAGACTTATGAGCAGGTGTGCTGAACAGTAGAGCGTGAGCGAACTCAAAAAGGCATGAAACATATGGTCACATAATGCGTCCACGTGTATTGTTGACGATTTATGGATTCACTGACAGGCCCTTACGTTTTTGCATGGGTGCGGAGACTGCTGGTGCATAACTGATTCACAGGAGCTGTTGTTCAGCGTGCTGTTGTCAGAGGCAGTACAACTTCGTGAGGTCACACTCTTACCATTAGCATTAAGGACAAAATAGCACAGAAAGCAATCAACAGGGTGTCAAAGGTTTTCATGAACAGACAGCAGAATAGAGTGACTCATGTCTCTTTGTCACATTTCTTACTTAACAAGCTATTTCAGAAAATATTAAAAGATTTTAATCAAAGGAGCTGAAAAGTCTGGGCCACAGGCCAAGGAAGAAAAAATCTGCTTTACTATCCTCCCCATCAACTAGTGCACATACTTGCATCGCATACTTTGAATCTCTCTGAAGGCTGTAGGGTCGAGCACAGCTCTCTATTCGCCGGCCGTGTGGCATGTTGTTTGTCTGTCATGTGCCTTCTCAGTGGCCCTTTCAGTTGTTTTTGTCATGAACATTTTGTCCTAATCATCGTGCCTTTAAGCCTAAGAAATGCAATGAAATGCTTTTTATTTTCTGACTTTTTTTGTTGTTGTTTATGACCGCTTAACACAAACTGCTTGAAGAATAGAGAAAGCTTGTTCTCCACTGTCTATTTCAAAGTATAATGATAGTTTCAGATTACTTTCTGTAGGGTAGAATTTGTCATACCTTGTGATTTTGTAATGAAATTGAGACTCCAAAGGGCTTTAATGTGAGCTGAATAATGCATGTGGGCTCAACTGTGTCATCCCGTGTTCTTAAAACAAGCAGAGGAATGCTTGCCCCCCCACCACCACCACGATCTATTGCCCAACTAAGCAGAAACACTGCGAGAAGAGACCGGAGAATGAATCATCCAAAATCTCAGTCCATTCACTGCAGAGAGAGCGCTGATGCCTAATGGATTCCTAGTGTCTCTGTCAAGAAGTCGTCATATTCCTTTGCCAAAAAGCCTCAGGATTACATGCAGGCTTGCCCTGGCAGCATGTGAAATAATTGAATTCTACGAGACTGGCTTTTGTTCGAATTCAGGCTTTAACTGCATCATACACATTACTTGGCCTGATCATCTCTATCCTACTTCACTAGCTGAGAGACAACATAACCACAAAGTCCTTTTTAACGTTGACCACTTCCAAACAAGCGTCACTGCATTCAGTTTGCTCCAATGAGCAAAAGCTTCAATTTCATCATTTAATCATTTTGTTATCATTATTCATCTCTTCCACAGTGTGTCTTTTGTCCTGTCTCTCCTCCCCTCATGTGGTTCTGCCAGAGGTTCCTTCCTGTTAAAAGGGAGTTTTTCCTTCCCACTTTTGACAAGTGCTTGTTCATAGAACTCATCTGGTTATTGGGGTTTTTTCTGTTTTCTCTGTACTATTGTAGAGTCTTTATAATATAAAACACCATGAGGCATGTGTTTTTGTGATTATAAAATGATTTCTTTCAATTCAGTATTGAATTGAACTGAACTGAATTTTGTTTGCGTAACATTACCTGTGGAGCAGATTAGATTTACAGTCTTTCTGAAGGGAGCTTGAGCAGAATCTGTTAAAGAACAGCATTCCAGTCTTATGTTTCACCATTTAGTTTAGCGTTGTTAGGTACTGAGGCTTTATGAAGCCCACACAGTCTGGAAAGTCTCCACAGAGGAGCTTAGGTGGACATGCGCTTAACTAAAACAACACTGTTCTATAAATGTGCACTGTGCACGTGCTGTACATGCATGAATGTCAGTATTTGTTTGGCCGTTCTCGTCGTCTCTCGAGATGATGCACACACAAAAAAAAAAAAACAGATAGCAAAACCAAGCTATTAGACAATTTCATCAGATGCATTATCCTCCGTGGAAACTGATTCAGGGAAAATGCGCACACGCTTTGCTCTGAGTAGCCACAGCGACAGGACTCAGCACAAATCAGTTTCATAAAAAAGGGTCAAAATGGCACCAATTTGGTGTAATATGGTATTTATAGAAACAGGCGAGTCGGTGGATGACAAGATTATCTTTCAGTTCCAATTGGTGGCGTGGAAATCTGACAAACAAAAGAGTGTGTGTGTTTTTTTCTTTTCCTTGTCACAACTCTGCAGCAGTACAGGGATATTTTGGGGCGATGAGAATAGCAGTAGAGGATAAAAAAATAGAGGAAGTAAAGCAAGGCAGGCAGAAAAAAAGTGGTATAATAAAAGGGGGCGAGAAATACAGAAGGAAAGCAAGAGAAAGAGCACCCCCAGCCAAATCGTATTGGGCAGTTTGTCGTCACACAAAGGCTACCGTTTCTTGGCACCACAACCGTAAATGATGTTTGGCAGGCACATCCATACTACTGGCTAGTGTTCACACATGCACACATACACACACAGACTGTAATTTCCTCACGAGCAAGAGGCACAAAACAGATCCTCCCTGTGCGTGCGCGTATTAATTTCAATTCTTCACTCTTGGTGATCCGTCAATAAGAAAGTGAGGCGCTTTTATAGGTATCATTTCATTTCCTGTTCTACATATTCAATCACAGGACGCACTCCACGCAGACACTTCGGCAATAAAAAATCTCTCTCGCTAAGCCACGGCCGCAATTCCCTCGTGCTTCACGGTCACAAACCGCACATTTCTGATCCGCACACAACTAGGTTTCACATGCATCAATAATTCAAGCTGCATTATCTTTACGTAACGGTTAATATAATTGCATGCACCGCTGTGGTCACATTTGTTCTTTCTGCTATCTTCTACATGGTATAAAAATTAGATTAACATAGTTTACACACTCTATGATTTATTTACAGAGTCACGGTCAGAGTGGTTGATACTGAGGGTGATAAGTGTGATTCTTGCTATGCCACAACCCAGTGCATGGATGTGTGGGTATGCATGCATCACTTTCTGGTTTTTAAAAGACTATCCCAAATATTGCATGCGTTTCATCCCATCCCTCACTAGCTCATCTATGACTTCATTCATCACCACTTCATATCTTCACTTATCTATCCGTCCTCCCTTTCATCTGTCATACTGCATCTTTATGCCATCTCGACCATTTGGTACCAAACTGAGCTGACTTGAGGCACTGTGTGTATTCTCGAAACCATTATTCTCCATTTGTCATTTTTCTTTAGAGCCTGACCCATATATAGCGGTTTGTTGACATGTCTGTATGGGCATTTCTAAGGTTGAAAAGTTTGAGTTTGTCCACCAGAGAGAACTCTGTGATATTATCTTTTAGAGCCATGTTGTTGGAACGCCACAACCACAACAAGCAGACTGAGGAGGAGCGTAAACAAACAGAACAGAACCATACTGTCGTATTACCTTTTTATGGCCTCATAAATAAATACACCTAAATGTTAGAGAAATCAGTTTGGGTGTCTGAAAGAAAAAAATATATAGTCTCATATAGATTTGATTACTGATACAAATATTGGTATCGGTCTTTTAGCGGTCAGGTTTTGGTTTTCCTTTTCGCTTTTCTTTCCCACCACATATTCTCCACTTTCCTCTGTCAAGATCTGAAGCTAAACAATTTATTCGTGTTTTGGTGCAACATATTTTATAGTCATAGTGGACCCTGTGGTACAGTAGCTGGAATAGGCTCCAGCCCCACCAACAACACTGAATTGGATAAGCAGAAGCGAATGGACGGATGGATATTTTCCACTCTAGACTAGCCTTTTTAGGGTAGGTTTTGCTTATTTCAGCAAGGTAATGCAACACCATTTACACTTTCTCTGGTTTCACAGTGAAAGTCTGGGTGTCAAGATAGCTTACCTACTGGAATGTCTGTGAAGGTTCTCAGTCATCCAGGTCATCGTAGTCTAAGGAGCTTGGAAAGAAAAAAGAAAAAAGCGCTTTTTTCTTTCCAAGCTCCTTAGACTACCTACTGGAATCAAACTAAGATGAATTTTCATTTGCTGTAGTATAAGACACTTTTAGAACACATATTTGCTGTCAAAGCAGTTTTTAATAAGGACAAAGCTGGTTCTTTGTACCAGAATCGAACCGTTTCCTTCTCATTTTAATATTTTACAATGCTACAGCTTATTTATTGGCTTTTTGACCTCAGTAACTAACAAGGCTGCATTTGAATGCCTGATACTGTAACACTCCTTTACCCCATCCCCTCTATCTATCTCTGGTTTTCCTGATCTTCCTTAAGTCCACCACCGAGCATAGCAAAAAGCCTTCTCTATTGTTTCTCTTCCTGCCCCCACTCCATGCTT
>VOQK01026627.1:4963-19675 GCA_015052645.1 Benitochromis conjunctus
GACGGCTTTATTTTTAGCCGCTGCTGCTACCGGAAGTCACGCTGCGGGATAAAACTGAGATTTGACGGTAAATGACAGCTTTCCCGCCCCCGGCAACACCGACACTAACACGGCTCTCTCTCACCTCTGAGTCGGGCACAAATGAACCCGCTTCACCGCATCTCCGACTCTTCCCGGAGCCTTTAGGAATCGCAGCTGCCCGCTTCGTGTCGCGGAATCTAAGGTTTGGCCCAACGCGGCTTCCGGAGCTGCGCCTGGGCCGGTCACGTGATCAAAACATTGTTTTTACCGCGAACGTGAGCCGCCCGGTGCACTAGGAGCGCATCGCGGGCCAACGGAGTGATATCCCGGGATTCTACTCGGTTCTGTTCGGTGTGCTCGTGTTCGAGGCGCCACGATGTTCTGCGAGAAAGCCATCGAGCTGATCAGAGAGCTGCACCGCATGAGCGACGGACAGCTGCCCGCGTTTAACGTGAGTTATCCCGGCGACGACCCAGAGCGTCGCCCGCTTTTTAGAGGCAGCGGACTTCATTCACAAACCTGACATTTTAACTCTTACCTGCTGCTCAGAGCAGAATAATCGGTCTGTGAAGCATCGCAAACACATCCTCAGTCAGTGTAGACCCAGGACTAAACTTCGGCTCAGGTCATAAAGTGACCAACAGACCAACGAGGGTCAAATCTGACATTTGAAAAGTGTTGGATCGCGTGTTAGAGATCTCATCTAAACACGTTTACACATAACGGGCACTGCATTACATGTGGGCTGTTTTAACGACACCGATGTGCAGCCAGCAGCACACAGCTGCATCATTTCCTGCATATGCTGAATTATCAAAGTGCTGTGAAACTCGTGTGTAGATCAGTGATCACAATCATCCTTAAACAGGCAGAAATTTGAATGCAGTCTGGATTTAACAAGAATCGTTTAGAAGCGCCTGCAAGTGAGGGTTTGATGCAAAGTGTTGCTTTGTGGAGGTCTGTGCCTCCACCAGGAGCTGCTCCATCAGGTCACTGAGCCTCACTCACTTCAGTTTTGGTTTCTGTGCTTCAGGAGGACCGACTGCGACAGGTGCTGCAGGAGATGGAGGCGCTCTACGAGCAGAACCAGAGCGACGTGTGAGTCCACGGCAGGCCGATCTGTCCACATTTCCTCAGGGTTCACAGGGTCCGAGGGTTTGGATCCAGGTTTCTGTTAACCTGAGCTTCACCATGACCAGATTAAACCTACCGTGCCCCCCTCCTCCCTCTCACAGCAGGTTTTAAAAACCATGAAATCCATATCAGATAAACAGGAAGCCACGGGAAGCTTTGGTCCTCAGATTTAGTTTAAATTCATCATACTGGGTCCAAAACCACCTGCAATTAATGTTACAATAAAAGTAATAAATAATACTAAATGCAATGAAAATGTCATCTCATGAATTAAATGACGCTTCATTTATACAGCACCAAATCCCAACAACAGTCGCCTGAAGGTGCTTACACTGTAAGGTACAGACCCTACAGTAACACAGAGAAACCCCAACAATCATCCTTTGATCAGCATTTGGCAACAGTGGGGAGGACAAACTCCCTTTTAACAGGAAGAAACCTCCAGCAGAACCAGGCTCAGGGAGGCTGAGGAGTGTGATTCTCCTGAAGCTGGAGCACACCCTCCAGACCTCCTTCTAAAAAGGAGGAACACCACCTCAGTGCTGGTTCAGAGGAGTGTCATGAAGGCCCCGCCCACCCCAAACTGCTCTTCCCACTGTGTCCACAGTGGAGGTCAGCGGGACCCCGTCCAGCATCCTCCCTGGCACCTGAGTGTTTGCACGCACAGACAGGTGCGACAGACAGCGTCACTGATCAGCTGATATTCGTGTGTTTCAGGAACGAGGCGAAGGGCGAAGGTCGCGCTGAGCTGATTCCCTCCATCAAACTGCGCCACTGCTGCCTGCTGAGGAACCAGCGCTGCATCACAGCCTACCTGTAACCACACCTACAGTCATGTGACCGTGTCTGTGTTTCTCACCTGTCTCCTTGATGACCTTTGCTGATCTTTGTCCAGGTACGACCGGCTGCTGAGGATCAGAGCGCTGCGCTGGGAGTACGGCAGCGTGCTGCCCGCCAATGTTCGCTTCCACATGTGTGCAGAGGAGGTCAGTGTGACATCACTTCTTGTGTGTCTCTCAGGTGTTAGCACGCTCACTGATGCTCTTTTTATTGGCTGTTGTAAACTTTCACTTTAAAAGTAATTCACTTCAGGGAAGGCTTTTATTGTGAAAGAGGCAGCAGAGTGTGCTGTAGCTCTGCTGTGTGTGACTGAAATCAGCTGACAGGTGTGTGTGTGTGTGTTTTTAGCTGCAGTGGTTCAGTCAGTATAAGAAGTCTCTGGCCTCCTTCATGCGCTCTCTGGGGGGCGATGAGGGTCTGGACATCACGCAGGACATGAAGCCTCCGAAGAGCCTTTACATCGAGGTGAGATATTTGACCTTTGACCTTCAGCTGCAGCGTGACCTTGCATCACTGACGCTGGCGACCCGTCTTTGCTTTTCAGGTGAGGTGTCTGAAGGACCACGGCGAGTTTGAGATCGATGACGGCACGGTGATCCTGCTGAAGAAGAACAGCCAGGTGAGGACAGGAAGCCGCTCTTCTTCTTCTCCTGTTTAAGAACATGTGAAATGTTTGAAGTTGTCACGGTAACGTCTCCTCTGTCCTCAGCACTTCCTGCCGCGGTGGAAATGCGAGCAGCTGATTCGTCAGGGCGTCCTGGAGCACGTGGTGTCCTGACGATGTTTCAGCAGCTGGAAAACACCTGCACTCACCTTTATTCTGGCCTCTTCTTCTGTTGTGATAATAAATGTTTTCTTTCAAGCTCCGCCAACTTTATTTAAAAGCTCTTGGCTGGCACTTCCTGTTTTTATCCACCTGAAGCAGGAAGCAGGTTCAGCAGAACCTGAACCCTGTCAGGGACTTCCTGTGTGTTTGTGTCATGTGACTCGTCATCACAGAATCCATAAAGAATATTAGACAGGCTAAAACCATCATGGACACTTGATTAGGTACACCTCAGAGTGGGCGGAGCTCTTTTTCCTTCAGAGCGGCTCAGATTCAACGAGCTGCAAATGTTCCAGGATATGGTCCATGTTGATATGACATCATCATGACACGAGTGCTGCAGGTTTGTCAGCGTGTTAATTTGACTTCCTGTTTCCTTCCCATTGTTCTTCTTTTGACCTCTGACCTCAGCGAGGCATTTTGCAGATCGACAGTTTGTCAAACGACCAAGCTCACAGCTGCTGAAGTGTGATTGGCTGATTAAGGCGTCAGGTATTTCACCAGGTGTACCTAATGAAATGGCCAGTGAGTGTATGTCAGCACAGGTGTGAAGCTTTACTTGTAAACCTGTAATGACACCTTGAAATCAAATAAAATAGGGCTGATGTTCAGCTAATCGAGTTTATTGCCGTGTTTATTGGCTGCAGATAGTCGGCGCCGCCGAGACATCTGAACGACGTCTGACTGATTTAAGAGCAGAGCTCTGAAGCTTTAAAGCCATGACCGTCGAGTCCTCGTGGCTTTTTCCTGCTCCAACCATCGGCCGGAGCTCCGCACAGCTCACGCTGGACCCGAGCGGGCCCTCGGGCGGCCGGTTTTGGCCCTCAAGCTGCATGTTTGATACCACAGGCTTTCAAAAGTCACCGTTTGAGGCTAAAACTGGAAAACAGTGATTTAATGTGTTACTCCTTCATACATGATGTGTGTCATAGACAGGAAGTGAATTGGCTGGAGGAGGCGGAGTCACAGAGACATTAAAACTTTATTTAAATGACGCAAAAATAAAAAAAGTTTAAATTTAAACAGATGATACACACCAAACGTGTGTGTGAGAACTGCTTCACCTGTGCCCTGCTGCACACAGGGCACAGGTGAGGCCCTGCCCCCCACCTGCTGGGGCCTTCTCTAAATGCAGCGAGCGCTGCGTGTAGCACTGTCCGCGTTGGCATGGTTACGTGGCGAGCGATGCAGGGACGATATCCCTCAGCAGCTTGTTGAGAGCGCTGACCTTCTCCTCCAACAGGAAGTTCTTCTTCTCGGCGCGTTTCTGCCGCTGCTCAGTGACCTGCAGCGCCTTCATCAGCTGTGAGTTCTCCACGTACAGGTCTTTTAGCAGCGCGCTCGACTTGGCGTTCCTCGCCAGCTGTGGGGGAAAAAAAAGGCAAGGGGTCAAAGTTCAGCCGGAAGTTTGTGAACGGCAGAGAAGCGGCGCCAACGCTCACCTGCTCTTTAAGCTGCTCCACCTTCTCCTGCAGGAGCAGACGGACCGCCTTCAGTTTGGTCTCCACGTCCTCCGACCTCTGCTGCAGTGCCGCCATCGCCTGCTCGTACTGATCCTGATCGCCACACACACAGGAAGCGACAGCTGTAATGCAGTCATGGGCGGTGGTCATCTTCATGCTCCTCGCCGTCGCTCATTAAAGGAGGCGTTTAAAAGGGTAACCTCTGACCCACCTGCTTCGTGCTGATCTGAGAGCTGCTCTTCTGCTCCTGCTGCCTCAGTGCCTCCTCCAGCTGCAGACTCCTCCTCTGCTCCTCCACCAGCCGGGCCCGCAGCAGCTCCGCTTGCTGTCTGCAGCCGTTGTCCTCCTGCAGCTGTTGCAGGTGATGCGCCTGCGCCACGCTAAGGGCGGCGTCCGCTCGCACCGCCTGCACAGACGATAGTTTTAAACATGGCCGCCGATCAGACGTCCGGAGCTTTAATGACCGATCCTTTTTGTATTTTTGTTTAGCAGCTTTCACGGTAAAAATCACAAAGTGCTCGACAGAAAAGCTAAAACATAAGACGAGAAGTTTAAAAAGACGAGTAAAGCTCAGAGGGAGAGACTCCCAGAGCCACAGCTACCAAAGCTCTGTCGCCTTTCAGTTCAGCCTCGTGTGATGGACAACCAGCGAGCCCTGATCACATGACCTCAGGGACCTGCTGGATGTATGGGTGTGAAAGATCTCTGATGTATGTCGGTGCAGAGCCCTCAATGTCAGAGTCATAATCTTAGAGTGGACTTTGAAGTTAATGGGGAGCCAGTGCAGCTGGATCAGCAGGGGTGTGACCTGGGAGGACTGGGTCAGAAGCTTTGCAGCAGCGTTCTGAACACCCTGCAGATGCTGCAAGGAGGCCTTACATAAACAAGTGAACAAAGACTCACAACAGTCCAAACGTGATGACACAAATGTATGAATGACTGTTTCTAATTGAGAGCGTGACACAATGGGACTCATTTAACACGAGCGTCCAAAGTCAGAGCCGAGTCAACAGGAACACCGAGACTCCTGATAGGAGGTTTGGCAGATGTAAAGAGGACCTAGTTTTCCATAACACTAGGCACACATCTATCAGGAGCACAAACAAGGACTTCAATGTATTAAAATTATTAACAGCAGTGGCTCAATTTAGGGGACGTAGAAACTGATCCACGACGCTCATAAATCCCACTCACTGAGGGGATGGAAGGCCAAACACCCGGAGACTCTGGATAAACACTCCTGGGGTAGCACCGTCTCATAGACCCAGGCGCAGCTAGTCCCCACTTCCAGGCGTCCAGGTGAAACAGTCGCAGTTTCACCTGGACGCCTGCTCTTTTTCCTCTCCTACTCCGAGATTTGCGCGGACCCAGAAAGGCACCACTGATGACGCCTGACGAAGATCAGACACCGGTGTCGGAGGATGGAAAATACCATCGCAGGAGGACGAGGTATCTAGACCCATCACAGAGGATCGGATGGATAATCAGGCGATCATAGAGTGAGGCAGGAAATGCATCAGTGACAAAAAGCCGAAAAACCAGCACTACCCCCCACCTTAGACTCACCCCTGTGGGCGGGCTGTAGGATTTAAATACGCCTCTGACCATCTGCAGATTTGTGTGTGAAACAAGCAGCAGTGGGCGGAGCTTTACTTCACGTCACAGTTGGTTGATCGGAAGCTTTGATGAAGGACTCCAGCAGCTGTTTCTTTCACTCTACCTGAGCTCAGCGTGTCGGTAATGGCTCCGCCTCTTTGTGTGTAAACAGACTCCGCCTCCTCGCCACTGTTGTGTTTAACACTGGGGTCTGTGCAGGCTTAATGAACACATTTATACTGCAGGGCCTGGTTTAGTCGCAAACATGACGAAACGCTGGCATTCACGTTTCCATGGTGATGAAGCATCGAAGGAAAATGTTTTCGAAACACCAAGAATCATTGCAGCCCTAGTTCCTGTTCTCTTCCCCTCTCCTCCCTCCCCTCTGATCTGACCCCCTGCAGCCCTGATCCGGGGCACAGACCTGGTCCTGGGCCTGGATCCGGGCCTCCTCCGCCTCCGTCAGCCTGCTCTTCAGCTTCTGCTGCTCCTCGCTCAGTTTGTGGACCTTCACATTTTCCACCTGCAGCTCCGACAGCTGAACAAACATCCACCAATCAACTTTAAGAATCTTGAGCAGACCCCGCCCCTTAGCTGTACCTGGACAGTACCTGGTGTTGGAGCTCCTGGTTCTGGACTCTCAGTTTGCGGGTCTCTTTTTGCAGAGTGACGGAGGCCTGCTCCTCCTGCTCCTGCAGGGCCTGTCGGAGCTCCTCCTCCTCCCTCATCAGCTTCCTGACACCGGCCTCTAACTCCTCCACCTGAAACAGGAAGCAGCCAATCAGAACAATGGGGCCGTGGTCCAGTCATAGTCACGGCGGCGATGTCAGAGACGGCGGTCTCACCCTGCTCTGAGCGTCCTGCAACTTCCTCTGCAGCTCCGTCACATCCTGGGTGTGGCTGAGTTTCTCCTGACTGATGGCGGCGAGCTGAGAGCAAAGGAGCTCCGCCTCCGACTCCAGAGAGAGCACGCTCTGCTGCAGCTTCTCCACCTGAAGTCGCACAACACCTCAGCTGTAAACATCAGACTGACCTACACTGCAACAGTTACACCCTTGTTGCACACGCTGTTGTTGAGTCATTTGTGTATATTAGGTCTTAAATGTGTAACATGTCGTATTGTTTAAACGGTTTAGTCTGTGACTTTCCTTCTTAGAGCAACTTTAACCCAACTAAACCCGGCTCTGTGATCACGTGACACAGACAGAGGCTTAAAGCTAGCTAGCATTGACTGATAACGTCCACTCGACGACCTCGTCCAAACGCGCTCATGCCTGGCAGAAAGAGCGGAGCATGCCCCAGTCTGACCTTTGACCCTGAGGGTTAAACCTGTCCTGGGTTAAAGCTGCAGGTGTTGCTGTTCGACCTTTGTATTTCGCTCATCGGCATCTCTCAGCAGTTTGGCCTTGTCCTCCTCCACCCACTGCAGCTTCAGAGTCACACCGCTGAGCTCCACCTCCAGCACCGCCTGGCGCTCCAGCTGAGGAGAAAGCACAGCGAGGTGAGTGTCCTTGTTAACCTGATTAACGGCTCTGAGCTGGGATCCTGCACAGAACCTCCTACCTTCTCCTTGGAGGTGCTAAGCTCTGCCTCCAGCAGCTGTTTCTCCTGCGTCCAGGACGCCTGCAGTTGCAGCTTCTCCCGCTCGTGCTGCAGCACCGTGTCCTGCAGCCGCCGCACCTGAAACAGCAGAAACCATTCATCCGTCAGACCTCACAGCAGATACATCTGTCGCTTTGTTATTGAGTCATCTCATTCGCAAACTCCACGCCGCCGTGGTGGAGTGACGACGACGTACTGCCAGCGGTAAAATCTAAAGTGAAACGAGTGAAGAAAAAACAAAAGCAACAAAAATACTGATGCTCAGCTCACCGTCGCGTACTCCTTCTCCTTAGAAACCGTTGCTAGGCGCTCCTGCAGTATACGGACTGATTCCTGGTCCCCACGGAGACGGGCGCTGAGCTCAGCATTGTCGGTGCTCAGCTGCAGGTTCCTGCTGCTCAGATCCAGAACCTCCTCACGATATCTGGAGTTCTGCGCACATCATCATCATCATCAATCATAATCTGCATTTCTACAACCTGAACCAGGCCTAATCCTGGTTTGGAGAATCAGAGTAATCGGATTACATTTAAAAAGTATTAAAACACCTGGATGACCAACACTCAGCAGGTCGTCTGTGGCTCGTTCTGAGGACAAACCTGTGCGGCATGTTGGTAAAAACAAGAGAAACCTGAATGGAGTCTGGTGCAGATGGATCCCAAACACCCCCGGAGTTAGCGCTCACCTCTCTGTGCAGTCTCTCTTCTTCTTCTCTGCTCCTCTCGTGTTCTCTCTCCATCTCCTCCAGTTTCCTCCTGCAGGAGGAGAAGATGGCGTTGCTCTGCAGCATTAAATTTAACATTAAAGGGCAACAACATCGATCCGGCGCCAAGACCAGAGGAGAGTAAACCAGGTCAAACTTAAGTTTCTCAGATTTACGCTGAGCTCCTGACTCATCACGGCCCATCGAGACCTTCAGCACTGCGGGGAAAACCAATGAGATGACAGCAGGTTCTTCCTGTTCTCACCTGCTATGAAACAACCACCAGCCTGCACACCTGCGCAGCCTCAGGCCGCTCACCTCTTCTTGGCGACCTCATCCTCCATCTCGTGGACTTCATGCTGCAGGGCGCCGAGTCTCTCCTGGAGCGCTGCTTTCTCTGATCTGACCTCCTCCAGCTGAGTCCTGCGGCCCAAATCACACAATCAGAACTGCACTCTGAACCTCGTACACTCTGATCAAATGTGGCATCATGAGTGGACAGCAGCTCAGGCAGCGCTGTGAACACACGCCATAATCATTCAAGCGATGGACCACAAACTAATCAGTTGATCTCTGCAGAGCAAACACACTGTGAGGAGGTCGGAGGAGGCGGCTCAGAAACCAGAGGAAGCCATTATTAATATCTGCAGGTCAGCACCTGCACAGGTGAGCAGCAGCCTATCGCTGCAACCAGCAGCAGACGAGGCTTTATCTGGTTTCACAAACCGAGAGCACAGAGGCTCCACACATCATCATCATCATCATCAATCAGATCAAACTGACTTGAATTATAAAGAAAGAATTTAAAGAAAGACAGAAGGACAGACAGGAGGAGGGCGGAGTCAGTGATGAGGATTTTCATGCATTTAGATGATGTCATTCAGTTAGCGATGGGGTGAAGGGTCAGTCTGCAGCACTGCATTGTGGATCAGGCAGACGGAGGTTAGTCAGCAGTCGGGTTTCGAGTCTCTGGTCTGGATCATGCTCCACAAACCTGCGTGCACTGGCCGGCTCCACGAGCTCTTCCAGAGCCAAAACCAGCTCCTCCAGCTCCAGCAGCTGCCGCGTCATCTTCTTCTTCTCCCTCTCCAAGTCCTCCTCCGCCGTCTTCTGCCGGTTCTCGGAGTCCCGCAGGGCCGTCTGCAGCTGGAGGAACCGCTCGCCGCTCGCTGGCTCGACCTCGCCAGTCTTGGCGTTGAGCTGCTTGCGGAGCTCCAGGACCAGGTCAGCAGTGTCGTTGAGCTGGGAGCTTAGGTCTCGAAGGTGGTCTCTGAGAGAAGAGATCTCCTCCTCCATCTCCACAATCTGGGTGGAGAGCTGGTCGGTGAGCCGGATGTAGGTCCCGTTCTCCTGGCTCAGACGGCTCACCTCCTCCTTTTCCTCCACCAGGCTGGACCGGAGCTGCGAGGTCAGGCTCTGCTCCTTCTTCAGAGCCTCTTGTAGGGTCTCCTCGCTGCTCCTCCTCCGGTCCAGCTCCTCGGAGATGCCGTCCAGCTGCAACTGGAGGTAGTCCACCGCCATGGCCTGCTCCTTCAGGTCCTGGATCAGCCGGGCACGGTCTGTCTTCAGAGAGTCCAGTTCAGCCGTGAGTCTGGACACGGACTCGGCTTTGCTCCTGAGCGCCTCCTGCAGGTTCTCCAGCTCCGCCCTGAGGGAGGAGACTGTGTGCTCGCGCGCTCGGACCTGAGCCTGTTGCTGGGCAACGGCGCAGGATAGCCGGCTGCAGTTTCCTGTCGCCTCCTCTCGACCCTGCAGGAGGCAGTTTGACACGGCCTGCAGCTCTTCCAGCTCGGCCTTCATGTGGGACACCTGAACCTGAAGCTCCTCCTCCCTGCTCCTCGCCAGCAGCAGCTCCTCCTCCACCGAGCTCTTCTCAGAGGCCAGGCATTTGTTCAGAAGCTCCTGAGACTCCAAAAAGGCAATGCTCTCCTCCAGCTGAGTGCAGGCCTCCTCCAGCCGAGCCTCCAGCTCCCCGCTCCGCCCATAAGACGCCTCCAGGTCCTCCTTCAAACTGGCCTCTGATTGGCTGGACACCCGCAGGGCATCCTGCAAACCGAAGACCTGCTCCTTCAGGAGCCGAGCCTCTTCCTCCTGCCGCTCCTCTGTGCTCTTCTTCTCCTCCCGGGCTCGCTCCTCACTGCACAGTTTCTCCTGTTCCGCCTGCACGAGCCTCCTCTCCCAGAATCCTCTCTGCTCCTGCAGCCGCCGGCGCTCCTGGTGGAGCTGGTGCAGGAGGCGGCGCTGAGCCTCACTGTGCTGCACCTTCATCTGAGCGAACTGCTGCTCCGACTCCTCCCTGCTCCGGGAGACCCAAAACCAGCCGAGTGTGATGGCTCACAGCAACGCCCATAATTCAACACGCAATGTACGACAGCAACAATAACAACAATAACAACGACAACTGGAAATTTCTTATAGAAACATGTCAGTTATGCATAAAAGTTCATTTTATTTTGAAAAAACAGGAGATCAGAGCACCTAAGCTTCTACGTTTAAGTCTCAGAGCTTTTATTTTGATAGTTTAGCAGCCTTTCTGTGACTAAGTGTGAGGTTTAAACAGTGCTGACCGTTTCAGACTCGAGCCTCGTCACTGGTTAAAACTTTTGATGCCGTTTCTATGACGGCACCGCAGGGTTAGGGGCTACACTCGTTTCGTCTTCTGGTTGCTCATGTGTTATCAGACCGCCGTTGTGTGAAGCTGTTTTTGCGAGGTCATCACCCACCTGACCAGCATCACCTCCTGGTCCATCTTTAGCTTCAGCTCCGCCTCCAGCTGGTCCTTCTCGGCGCTCAGACGCTGCACCAAGTTACCGATCTCTCTGGCGAAGTTCTGCTCCAGCTCGGCGCGCTCCCGCTGCATCCTGGGAGCATAACCGGGGTCAAAGGTCAGAAACAGAGTGGGTCCCACAGCCCGAGGTACAAACCTGCAGACAGGTAACGTCACCTGCGCTCCTGCTCGTTGCTCTGCCCTCCTCCTCCCTGCTGGAGCTGAGTCTGCAGTTTGTCCACGGTCTCCTTCAGCTGCTTCACCTGCTGCTCCACCTGAGACTTCTGCTCCTCCAGCTCGCTGATCTCCAGCTGACACACAGGTGAGAATAAAATCAGAAACAGGTATCACCAGGTAGCACCATACTGACATGGAGTTAAAGTTCAAACATGGAGAAAAGCAGGGATACTGGGAACCAGCAGGACTCCATCCCTTTAAACTGGGACATCTGAATAAAGGTGGAAACATCAGAAACGAGCCGCATGACTCAGGTGTCCCGTCGCAGGAACTTTGTTTCTGGTACGACAGCTTTTAGTGCGACACCTTCCTTACCTTGAAGGCCTGAGAGATGTCCTTCCGCTCCACCTCCATGCTCTGCCTCATCTTCTCCAGGCTGCGCTCGTAGTAGTTCATCTGAGGAGGAGGAGGAGGAGCAAGTGTCACGGCTCGGTCTGAAGGATGCACACTGTGTGTGCGTGTGGTACGTGTGCTGCGCGTGTTACATGTGCGTGTGTGTGACCTGCGTCTCCAGCTGGATGTGCAGCTGCTGCAGCTCCTCCTCGTGTTTCTGCTTCAGCTGTTCCACGGCCAGTTCGGTCTGGATGCTGACGGCCGGGCCGGAGTCGTCCAATGAGCTCAGAGCTGAGAGAGAGAGAGAGAGGGGCGGGGCTCCAATCAAAATTTTAGGTTGTCATAGTCCCGTTCCTTAGAATCGTTAGTCTGCCTGCTCGATCACGCTTATCGGGTCTTGCACTCTCGCTACGATCAGTTGATTTGTTGTTGGAGGAGAACAGTAACTTTTCTAACTCTGCTAACACAACTTCAACTCTTCACGAGCGTCCGCACAGACAGCATGCTAACGCTATGCTAACCAAGAACCCAGAGTGACGCTAAAGCTGGGTGAATGCTGACCCCAGACCAGCCCCGTGATAAAGTGAGCCACACAGGGTTTGTGTTGGTGTGTGGGTCTGTAGCCTCAGGTGTTTATTGTTAAATGGTGATTGTGAGTCAGTGTGTTTCAGATCATTTTACTTAGAAACATGAAAGTAACGTAACGAGTGTCTTTCTCCTGGGAGTAACTAAGTAACGTCCTGCATTAGTGTTCTGTGTAATATGTGTAATAATTACTTTTTTGTGTAATGACACCAACACTGATCACGAAGAGGGGAACACGTGCACAAACACGTGACGCTGAGCATGAGTGTGATGTCTTTGATCTGCTGCTCACAGATGGAGGCGTTGATAATCCCCATCCCTGCTTACCACACCTTCACCGCTCTCCTTCGCTCTCATTGGCAGCTGCTTACCTTAGCGCCGAGAAAAGTTCACTTTGGGACACGCCCCCTTTACATGACCTGTGGTCATTTTGCTCATCATCACTGAACTGAGCCACTGCACGCTCTTCAGTACTAGGTCACTTCCTGTGTGGAACCTTCTGTCTCAAATCCACCTGACGGCGGTATAAATCAAACACGCTAATGATGCCTTCCTGCTTGCGCTGCGCAAAGTTGAGGGCATCCTGCTGGGTTCCTACACCTGACCTAAGAAACACACTTGCCACGGTGAGCCCTCTGAGGCTCAGGCTTACATTTAGCTGCATGCCGACCTTTAAAACAACCGCCCCGTCACGCACGTCTCACGAGTCCCACACGTTTTCAAGTCTCACTGTGCATCTTCGCTGTAAGGAAGTGATGTCACAGCAGCAACGAGCCGGTTCACTTAGCGTGTCGCCGGGCGACCTACAGAGATCAGCTGACTGATAACAAAGCTTCAATTTAAGCTCCCACAAATCACAGGAAGCTGCCTCAGCCAATCACATTCAGCCCTGAGTGACAGCAATGCCACAGAGCTGTGACTCCACTGTGTGTGTGTGTGTGTGTGTGTGTGTGAGAGAGTGAGCGAGAGAGAAACCTGCTTTATCAGCCAGCTCCAGTTTCTTCCTGACCTGAGGAGACGAGCAGCGCTTCAACTCTGAGTCTGAACAAAAACACAAAAACCAAATCAGCTGTGAGAAATCAAAACACACACACACACACACACACACACACGCACACACTTACCGAGAGACATGATTAAGACTTAACTCACACTAAGACAGAAACCTGTGCGTCTGTGTGTGGGTGCGTCCACAGCTGCACACACCTGACCTGTAAATCCAGTTCAAGTCTCTGAGCAGGTTTTACATCCTCGTGTTCACGTCTGACCAGAAACATGAACTGATCAATCGATCGAACGTTTGTTTGCTTCTCTCTCATGTTTGTGTCTGACAAACTTTCATGAGTGTTTTTGTACGTCTGATTAGAGGAGGAGACAAAACTGGACGACCTCTGATCAGCTTTGACATCAGTGTGAATGCAGCATTTTTATTGGCTTGTTTTCTGGATTCAGGCACAGTGGCGCCCCCTCCTGACAGGAACGGGTCAGTGTGTCTGTCCGCTGTTTTTCACGAAGCGAACATGTTTCAGAGAACACGAGACATCAGCCAAGCGGGTTTGTCGTGTCAGGAGCCTTTGTGTGTATTTGTGTGTCGTTGTGTTACCAGAGTCTGAGTCCGAGTGCTGCTGGTTCCAGCTCAGTGCGTTGGCGGCTCCAGCACGCTGTCTGCACTTCCTGTTTCTCCTCTGATTCTTCAGCAGCTCCAACTCCGAACTCAGCTCATCGTTTCTGTCCCGCAGCTCCTGAAGACAGCACACGCACACGCATGCACACGCACGCACACACGCACACACGCACACACGTTGAAGGTGCAGTGAAGCATAAATTAAAACGCTTCAGGTGGGGTTTCTATGTGGGCCGTCCATGATGGACTCCTGATCAATTCGTCCCGTTCACGCTGTGAAATGTTCTGTTTGCTGTTATCTGAAAACGTGGAACTAAAGGCTTGAACGCCTCCTGGAAACGATTACTGATCAGGATCTTTGTTTTTTACTGGCCGTCCTTTTTCCCCGTTTAGTTAGTGGGCGGGTGGATGAGGACTTTCTCTTCCATCCACTCAGACCTCGTCCTGCTCACCCAGCGCCGGCAGCAGTGTAAGCAGGGACTAGTGATGTGCGAATCATGAACGAATCGTTCAATACTCGAAAGTCACTTTACTGACTCGCGAATCATGATTCATAAGCCCAACGGACTTCCTGTTACTGTTAGCACATTAATTTCATTAGTAGAAATATATCTAGCTTATAATTAAAATTGTGGGAAAAAAACAACAGCCAGTTTCTTAACAAAAACATTTCTGCTCTGGACTGGAAGAAAAAACCCTGAGTAGAAAGCTCACATCAAGACAATAGCTCATCAGTTCACAGTAGCATCGCTCTGCTAACATGCTAGCTCGTAGCATGTTGAGCTAATGTGCTCTACATTAGCTCACCCCCTCCCTCCTGGCTCGCAGCTCAAACAAGCTGAGCGAATCACTCACTCACCCCCTCCCTTCCTGTGCTGAATCGAAGCATCAACGAATCACGCACCCCCTCCCTTCGAGCTGACTCGTAGCATCAACGAATCACTCACTCAGTCACGCACCCCCTCCGTCCTGAGTCACGAG
>VOQK01026629.1:0-20044 GCA_015052645.1 Benitochromis conjunctus
TCAGTCTCAGCTGACTGCAGGTTTCTAACTTTAGAAACAGCACATTTGCATAATGACTGAAACTAGCACCACTGAAGGAACAATGGGCTGGAGGTCAGTTCATGATCATTAATATGCAAATTCTCATGACCATTGATCAACAACCACTGATCAAAGAGTAAATGGCCTCCTTGACTCCGCCCTCAAACCAGCGTTCCTCCCTGTCCAGGATGTGTACATCCTCATCATTGAAAGAGTGTCCACTGGCCTGTAGGTGTGAATAGACTGCAGAGTCCTGGCCTGACGAGGTGGTTCTTCTGTGTTGTGCCATCCTCTTAGCCAGAGGTTGTTTGGTTTCCCCGATGTATAAATCCTGACAATCCTCCTGCACTTAACAGCGTACACTATATTACTCTGTTTGTGTCGGGTTTTGGGGTTTAATAGTATTTGAAATAATCCTCAAAGACATTTTTTTTCTCTGTGTGTGAAACAGATGTTTTTTTTTGCTTGTTTGTTTTTTCTAAACTTTGTTTCCTATCTTGTTTTTCTAATTGACTTAATCGAATCCCGCTGAATGAATGAAGGACCTGAGTCTGAATACTGATGGCAAAATTTGAAAAACACAAGTCTCTTCACACCCCTTCAAGGGGTTTCTTGCTCTTAAGAACAAGTTTTTTCTTCCCACTGTTGCCAATAATGCGTCATTTGATTGTTGGAGTTTTTCTCTATTATTGTAGGGTCTTTATTTTATAATACACAGCACCTTGAGGGGACCGTTATTGTGATTTTGAGCTATATAAATAAAACTGAATTGAACTGATTAGGAAAAACTGGGTTTTGGAATCGTTGGTTTAACCTAATTGGAATCAGGGAGTTGTATTTATTTTTTATTTAAAAAATGTGATCATTTTTGGTGCCAAAGTCGTGGATGTGTTGTCCGTCTGTCCGTCTGTCAGCCCTCCAGTCAGAGTCAGGAGGTGATTTCTCAGTTTCGTGGCAGCTCTCTGGGCCATTTAATGTGCTCATAAACAACATCTGGATGCCTCGCAGGATTTGAGGACAGTTTGGGTCTTAATCTGTGTGCGTGTGTGATGCATTAACAGTAAACATCGCAGCTGCTGCGCCTGCCTCCTTCGTCTGACCGACCGTGAAGCAGGATAGGTCTGACTTCACCAGGCTGAGATCACACTCGTGTTTACGTGCGGGTTTAAGTCCGTCACATCTGCTCTCAGAGAAAAACCCAGCAAGGAGAATTTTCTTGCAAACAAGGAAAACTTTTGCTTACTTCCCTGACGCATGTTCATTGTGTTTTCTTCGTCCTAAGTCATTAAAACTCATAGTGGCACAAACCTCCACCAAGGCCAGCGTTGAGAGGGTTCAAAAACTTTCTCAAACACTTCATGTTTCTCAAATGAGAATGACTGCAATCTTTGCCTTGAGTGATTATGCTGCAGATATTTCAGCTCCACTTGTGTTTTAAGGACAACATTTTAGTAAAATTTTAATTTATTTTTTATGTTTTATGTTGACAGGAATGAAAACCCTTTTGGAAGTTTTGCCACCCGACAGGCCTGCGTGCAGTCATTTTAATACCTCTCCCTGAATCGGTGGGGATTCCTAACTTGTGTATGGAATTGCTTTTCAAATCAGATTTCTTAAAACTGCATCAAGGCTTTTTGAGTTTGCACTAAAATAAGTTTTAAAAGTTGTTTTTTCCCCCCCACAATCCACAAGACTTGGTGACATTATGGCTTCATTAACGGTACAACTCAGTGCTAATGCAATCAGCATCTCTACTAATCCCACAAGAAAACTTAACCGTCGCTCTGCTAATTCACACTGAGAATGCAGTAAATTAAGAAATGCAACATAAGTACACTTTACTACGACTTTAATATAAAAGCCTGTAGATAAGTCTGCAACCACGCAGGTGAAAGTCTCATGAACCTCTGCAGTGTTACTGCATCAGCACAGCACAGCTGCCCTTTTTACATTTTCAGAATAACCCCACAGATTGATGGCAGAGCCAGACACCAGATATTTATTATAGTTTTTTGGTGTGTTTCAGTTTTAAAATGTGCAGCAGTATTTTTTTAATTAATATTTATTTATATAACAGAACCAAAACATTAGTACTGTTACATAATGATATGATGTGGGTAATTTGCAGACCTCCGCCTGGTGCATTACAGCTTGGAAAATCTGGTGCTTGGCTGTTGATTGCAGTGAATTTTTTTTTGCTGTTATAAACTGATTTCAAGTAGTTGCGAAGCCCAGAAGTTGAATGTGCAGCACCCTCAACCTCTGGGCGACCGCTTTCAATCAATCAGCAATTTCACAGGTTGAGGGAGGTAGCCTTCCTTCAAACAATCACAGTCCAGCTCAAACTGACTGCAATCAGTCTCGGATAGATTGGCAACAAATAATTGCTGTCTTATTTATAAATGCGATCATATCGCCACAACTTGTTTGTGTTGTGTCTCTTCGCAATTGGGGATTTCACTCTGGTCGTATTTTGGTGATGCAGTATTGTGTGAAACTGTTAGGCCATTCCTCATTTCTTTATATTTTGCTGAGAACATGGGAACTGGGTACAATGAACTTTTATTGGTCCCTGACATGGTCACCAATTTGGGCAGCATGGTTGTTTAGACCTGTTGCTTTACAGCAAGAAGGTCCTGGGTTCAAATCCCCCACCTGGCCAGAGCCTTTCTTTGTGGCCTTTGCATGTTCTCCCCATGTCAGTGTTGGTTCTCTCCAGGTACTCCTGCTTCCTCCCTGAAGAACTATTGCTCAAGACCACTTCAAAAATGTACAAGGTAGTCTGGCTCCTTGGAAGCAAAGTGTACAGAAATGAGGGGCAAGACTTTTGCACTGTATTGCTCTGTGAAAGTGAGGTTGCTGAGCACCTGTGTCTTTTTACAGATGAAATGCAGTAACTGTATCACGATTAAAACTTGTTTAGAAAAAACAAGGAGCTGATCCTAACTCCTGAAAAACAGCTCCACACCATAATCCCCCTCCACAAAATGTATACTCGGCACAGAGCAGTCAGACCGGTTTCATTCTCCTGGCAACCACCAAACCCAGACTCGTCCATCGGATTGCCAAATGGAGAAGCATGACTCTTCACTCCAGAGAACACTGCTTTACATCACTGCATCCAACACTTTGCATTGCACTTGGTGATGTATGGCTTGGATGCAGCTGCTCGCCCGTGGAAACACATTCCTTAAAGCTCTATCCATACTATTCTCAAGCTAATCTGAAGGCCACATGAAGTTTGGAGGGCTGGCTCTGCAGAAAGTTGCCGGCCTCTGCACACTATACACTTCAGCACCATTGTGTTATAATACCACTAACAGTTGACTGTGAAATATTTAGTTTCACAGCTGAACTCGTTGAAATCCTATCACGGTACCACCCTGGAATTCAGTGACAGTGACCAGTTCTTTCACAAATGTTTGTAGAAGACGTCTGGCTAGGTACTTGATTTTAAAAACTTGTGGCCATGGAAGATATTGGAATGGTGACATAGTGTATGTGACCATATAGTGATGTCATCCTGTGAAGAAATGTGAGGACTGTGAGTTTGCTGTCCATCTGACAGCTGCTCATTAACTCTGGATTAACCCAGCCTGTTAAGAGCCCCATTTAAGGATTTATCCTGAACCCTCCGAACTTCCATACATACACAAACTCAACATATACACACTCTCAGAGCTTTCAGCTGAGCGCCGTAACATGTTCCTATCCTGCATCTGCTGCTCCGCTTAAATTTTTATTTGTATTTCAGCTTTTCATCTTGCCTCTAATCGTCTATACATTGGCAGGCTTGATGTTTGTGTTACATGACAGTCTTAGTGGTCTTAAGCCACCTCTGCAGAGGCCAGATGAACCTTACTTAATGTATGCTGACCTTCTGGCTGCCAGAAGTACTTAGAGTTTAAGGTTACAGGGGACTAAATTTTCTATGTATGTTGCAATAAGACAAACAATTTAAGGTTGCCTTTAGCGCCTTGAGTTAAATGAGATCAGTCGGCTTGTGGTGTCTTTGGACCATTTCAGTAACTTAGTCAGCAGTCCACAGTAGATGTTAGAAAGATTGCATAACCTGTCTTTATTAAGTCTGTACTCCAAACTAGCTTCACCGTAGCTCACTCTTTAAAAACACCAGTCCTTAGATTAGTTTTATTAGTTTAAGAAATTTAAGATTTGTAGGTTCGTAGTCATCCTGATCATGTTAGCCTAAGGGCTTGAAAAAAGAAGGCAAGTGGACGTCTTTAGGTTTGTGAAGACGTTACATTTCTCATTCAAAGACTTCAGAAGTCCACTCACCTTCTTTTTTCAAGCTCTTAAGATTAACATCAAGAACCAAATTAAAATTTCAAAATAATACCCTCAGCTGCTGAAAGGCAATTTTGAGCTCCTCAGCAGTTTAGTGCAGAGTAGCGCAAACTAAGCAAAGTATGGTGTCATCTGCATAAAGGTGCTCTTTTTAGCTGTAGACATGTTATTTCCTATATTATTAATAAAATGGAAAATACAACAGGGCCTAAAATGATGAAAGTTTTAGGGCCGGTTCTGACGTTTCTTGTTTCAGCAGCCTGTAGTTGTATAGCAGTTGCATAAAATTTCACCCTGCCATTTATGAACACATATCTGCGTTCATAAATGGTGGGATGGGACGGGAAATGGGAAGTCTTGACCCAGATATCTGTGATTGACATAGCCACTGTGAGATCACGATTGGTTTGTGAAGTCTCATAATGAAGCAAGCTGTATACAAATAGAGCCTGGAGCCAGCATCGGCCACTGCTGGTCATTAGAAAGAATGCACATTTAATGTGTTTTCCACCTTGGTTGCACTTTTCAGACCTGAAAGGTGTGTCCCTCCCTTATACTGTCTTTATAAAGTCTGTACAAAGAATTCAGGCAGTGTCTCCTTCATGCTGCAGGAGATCTTTGAAAGCATTTATTTTTTATGCATAATTCGCCTGCATTTTTACGCATCATTACATCATTCTATTTGTGTTTATTACCCTCTCTATATGTATATGTGTGTATTTGTATTATACTGTTCCATTTAACTGTCCAGGAAGTGCAGATGGAAACTGACTACAAGCTAAACATGGGGCTACTGTTTTTGTGGATTGTCCCTGACAAAAAGAACTGAACTAAAACACATAATGACATAAAGCTTTTAGGTTGAACTGTGGCAAATGCAATGCCACTGGATCTTTTTGTTCAACTGGTGATGAGTAGCAGTGAGATATGTGCTGTTAAATGGAAACTAGACGTTCTTGTAGGGCCTTGTTCAAGTATGATTAAAAGGAGAAACATCATCTACATGCAGCAGCAAAATATTCTGTAACCCTAAAGCCAGAATCAGCTCATTCTTCATTATTTGCATGCCTCCTGCATTCCCAGTGGTCTTACTAAGCAGATATTATGATGAAGCACTTCCTCGATATTTTGCTGAGCTCTGGGATTTGCAGGAAGTTTGTGGAAACGCCCCGAATCCACCCCGATGCCGAAGCCGCTGTGGTGTGAAGGTGTAGCCTGTAGTGCATTGCAGGGCATGGTAAATATTTAATCAGCAGAGAAATTAAGTCAGTGCTGACTATAAGAAATAGGTCAGCAAGAGAAGGTGTAGTGAGCAGGGTGACAAAGCAAAACAGAAGGCTTGTTTTGGGTGGTGCTGGCCACGTGTGGAGGAAACGTCCGAGTGATGATCAATGATCCCGTCTGAGAACCTGCTGTGAGAGCACAGTGTTCAAGCTCAGGGCAGGTGAGACTGAAACTATGGGGTGTGATGATGTGATGAAATTAACACATCTTGGAGTCTGTAGCCTGCTAGCAACCCTGTAAGGGGAAACATAATTACTGGGAACTACTTACAGTTAAAAAAGTAGAAACTGTTTATTTTGTTTTTTTCTTTTTGACTGAATGAAACTGTTAGACTGTACGTACTTTGGACATTTTAGAACATTATTCTCTCAGAATTAAACTTTAGTGCTGTCTTCATGACACCAAAACACCTGGGAGAGCTGCAGGACGTCAGCAGACCTCAACGGTCCGGGGATATTAGCCAACAAGCCATAACATATGAGATATTGCATAATAGGCTTGTTTTTACAGCCCAGGAACTCGGAGGCCAAGTCATAAGCTTGCTGTTACATTTTGGTATTCATAACTGATTCTGGTGTCGTCCTCTCTTGGACCATGTTTGGAAGCTTTTCATATATCCAAATATCCCAGGTTAGTTTAGAAGACAAAGGCTAAGCATACATTTGAAAATATACTGCTTTTCTCTTTTTAAGTGTTACTTTTAACTAAACTGTTTTTATGTGTTGCTTTTTAATGCCGTAAAGTTGGACATTTTAACATGGGAGAGTCTATGGGGACTGACTCAGTTTAGGTGCCAGCCTCAAGTGAACATTAGAGGAACTGCAGTTTTGACACTTTTCTCACTGGGTTCATTTTTTAGCCCTGTAGGCTGTTCCTTAGTTGTATATTTCCTACTGCAAAATGACTCTCTGCGTTCATGTGCACTTGTTGAGATTCAGCATCGAGAACCGTGAAGCATTTCACTCATGTCATTAACGTTCCATTAGCTGCTAAGGATAATAAGTGGTCACTAAAAGTAGTGTTTTTTGCCAGACATCAGGTCTGGCTTCATTTCTCAGCCCTGGAGGTTTCCGCTTGGTGAACATAACCGGTGTTAACCTAGCTTCTAACCCTTGGAAGCGTTCAGGGTTCACACTTAGCATCCAACCATGCTGTTGTTCCTCTAATAATACTTACACCATGCCTGCTTTGAACTCATCGTGAACGCCTTACTTGTAACTCACAGATTTGCAGGTTGTCCAGAAAAATTTTGTCTGACAAACATTTAATTTTGCTTTAAATGGAAGTTTCTGCTTTTTATTTTGTTTAGACAATGATGACTCATGAATACTGATCTTTACTGATGGATGTTCTTGCAAGCTGTTAAATATAATGAGCCAGTTTTTGAGACCTTTCAGAGACAGTACGGAAACCTGAACCTGCCCGGTTGCCTTTGCTGCTGTGCGCCCGCCGAGCTCCTGGCACTCATTGTGCTTTTGTTTAGTTCAGTGCGTTTACACTCTGCTGCAACTGCTGCTGCCAGGAAAACAGAGGGTCAAGTTTCATGTGTAAGCAGCATCCAACTGCTAACACTCAGCAACCTGTGAGTCCTCCGAGGCTGCTGGGAGAATCCGTCCAGACAGAGATGAAGTGTAGGCAGAGAGCAGCTTGTAAACGTGAACAGAGCCGCTGAGACAAAATGCTCTGAATAATTCAGAGACTCTGGTCCTGCTGCTGCTGCTGCTGCTGAGGGCTGGAGAGAGCCGACACACTGCAGACTCTCAGGCTGAACGCAGCAGTGACTTAAATCTCTCTGAAACATCCTTATCTTTGTGTAAACCTGCTGACTGATCATGTTCTATTTACATGGCATCTTAGAATAGACGAGACTGCTAAGACACTAATGTTTTCCACAAACTCAGGAAAGTTGAGTGTAGGAAATTTAGGTTACTTGTTTAAAGGATGTGCATGCATTTAGATTACCAGCTAAATGGATATTGGTCTGCATCTATGTAGAGTCATTTGGCCTTAGCACATGATTATGTCCAATAATTTCATTTTTTGGCAACGGCACCCTCTGGTGACTATAGTAATAATAACAGGAGTAACAGAGGAGAGCAGGGTGGACAGATGGGTCAGCATGATGACTTTAGCATTTAAAACCCAAGTATCATGCATGCCAAGTAAGTTATGGTGTAAGTTTGGCTGTAAGATGACAAAATAATTCTTATTGTTAGGAACCATCTTCATTTTCTCTCCCAAAGTGGTCTGGGAGTTATGGTAATATGAACGGCGCATGGCAAAATCTAAGCGGAGCTCATTTTTCTGCCTGTGTTCAGACAGCAGTACCTAGTGAATGCTTTGTACTACTGTGATACACCAAATATACACATAAAGTTTCACTTCTATTCTTTCCTAAATATTTTGAATTTTGTCTCCAGCAAAAACAGTAATAGAGTTACAGCCATTTAAAGGGTGCTTGTAAAATGGACCTGCCGCTGGGACGATGGTAAATAAAGGATTAAAGACAAGAGACTTTCAAACCAATGCAGCTGTTAGAGATTCACAATCACCACAGAAATGGTAGTGCTGTTTCACCAAATGAAACTAATAAAAATAAAATCCAAAATAAAACCATCAAAATCGAATTTCAACATTAAAACAAAGAGTGGAAGGTGACTCAGTCGTCTCACGGCCCGAGGAATGAAACTGTTCTGAAGTTTGACGATAAAGCAGAAACTGCAGATGAGCAGGCTGTGGCTGCTGTGGGTGTTACCTTCTAGTTTCCTTTGGGCTCTGCAGAGACACGTCATCTCACAGGTATCACTGGTGCTCAGCAGAAGGGTGACAGTTTTATCACCTGCCACAAAGCCATCCAGTTTTATGTCCATGAACATCCCATTCCAGTTTACTGTTAGCCTTACAGCTCTGTAAAAGTACTCCACACTGTAAATGATCCTTCATTTTTATGTTGCTGACTTCACGTTGTCTTTCACAGATTGGTCGCTTCTTTGGCGAGGTAGACGGGTCCATCATGGCGTCGTTGCTCAAGATGGGAATGTTTAAAAAGTATGACTAACTCGAGACATATTTTCCACTAGTTTCTTTTATTTTAAAATATGTTTGCAACTGTGAAGAATTCGACACACTTTTTTCCAGTCAGGATTCAACCTGAGTTTTTGTTTTTTTCTCCCAGAGTGTCGCTGTTCGACTACCAGGCGATGTGCAAGACCGGCCACCATCACGCCAGCGGCGCGCGACCCCTGCTCAGCGTGAGTCTCATTACTGATGCAGCACATTTAGCTGCTGATTGACAACAGTGGTTTACCTCTTATATTATTGATATTATCTATTGTAAATTTCCTATATACCAACACATGGGTAACATCCAAACATTAAAGAAATGTTGTGATGGTTTTGCAGCCATTCTACGGCGTCGCGGCTTTGATACGATGGTTCTTCTCCAACGCGCTGATGTAAGTGCTGAAAATGTCCTACACTGACGTGATCGCACAAACAAATGTAAACCAAGGCTTAGAATCAAAAAAAGGATTATTTTCAACTGTTAATCATGCAAAGCTGCTCTGCTAGAGTACGAGAATAAAAGAAGGAGCTGGAAATGGACACAATAGGCACACAAATACACTAAAGCAATGTTCTGTAGGGTCACATAATCTGTGACAGCCAAAAAGACCCTCAGATATTGTAGTGTTGTATACAGTTTCCATCTTAATTGTAGTGTTGTAAAGATATAACATACTCGAGTATGATCTATCAAAAGTACAGAAGAAAAGCTTTATTTCTTTACAAACCATATCAGTCACAATTAATGTGGTTCTGTTCTTATTATATTAGAAATGTCTTCATAATGATGTTGACAGCAAACAAACTGTAAGCCCGGGCACACTTCTGTCTGCTTCGTGTCTTAAGGGTGTGAAATACAACCTGTGGATAATGAGCCAGTGTGCGTGCTTCACATTTTTAATATGCATAAATCATTTTAACTGCAAACTGAACCTCCCCACCGCCGAGAGATTGTTAAAGCTTAAAAATAAATCAAATGGTGGTACTTAAAGACTGCTGGACTCGAACTTTGATATCAGTGAAGCGAAAGACTTTTACTGACTGAAACCCGCAGAGTTTATTTTTGCTTTGTGCCTCGGTTATTTCACAGTTTACCTCACAGCACTGGCTGCTGCTGGATGTCAGGTGCTTTTTCTTTGTCTTTAACGAGGTGTTTTTGTGTCTCTGTCAGGTTCCTGCTGGACTTTAACCTCTGTGGTCTCTGGCACTCTGATTATTTTGTGGATGGTAAGCTCAGACTGAAGCTCCGGTTCTCTGATAGTGCACTTATCACCATCACCATTGTTTCTCGGGATTGCCAGGTCGATGCTTGCTCGGGACATTACAGTAGAGATCAGTGTGATTATAGTGGATCTAACGCGGCACAATCCTGTGAATGAGGACAACAGCCACTCTCCATGTATCCCTACAACCAGTACTGGTAACTGGGGATCACAACACCATGAGCTCCACCTCTGACTGCTGCCCTATCCCCAAACAAGAGCAGGCTGTGGGAGCCCAAAGGAAGGCAGGGCCCTTTGGGTTAGGCTGGGCGCAGTCTGCTAGGTTAGAACAGGTCCTTTGTATTTCTCTTCATAGGGATCTTCTGAATCACATTTAGCCTGGCCTCCTGCTCAATCGATAGTTTGGACCCTACTGGGCCAAACTGCCTCAGACAACATAGCTCATGGGGTTACCTGGGACAGCATAATGGCAAATCATCCTCTCACGTAGGACCATGACCTGACTGAAAGAATAATCCAAGTGATGGGCGTCTGGGCTCAGCCGGAGAGACGGGGTGAACAGCTCTGACTCCTCCACATTAAACCGAGTCCATTCAGGTGGTTCAGCATCTGAGCAGGATTTTCCTGGATGTCTCATGGCTGAGGAAGCGTGTCCAGCAAGGTGGAGGGACTTTGTCTCTCAGCTGGCTGGGCAGCACCTCAGCATTTACGCCAAAGAGCTAGAGGAGATAGCTGGAGACAGTGAGGTAAAAATAGTAGAAAATTAATGAACTGATACATTTTTTATTATTTTTATAGAGTGATTTGTGCGACTTTATCATTGCACCTCATATTCATGGAGGAATATTTGTAGGTGGCAGCATGTCGTAGCTGTGTGGATAAATATGTAGAGGTCTTCATGCTCCTCTCAGGATGAACTACAGTAACTTGGGTGATCCTCTTGGCTTGCCATCGTTATCACGTTAGTGGGATAATAATGAGCACAGGTGTCGTGTTTCCAGAAGCTGAAACTTTACAGAACAAAATCCTGACAGGAAAACGATTAGAAAAGCTTTGATTTCTTTTTGTCTCATTAATAAATTACTCATCTTCATCATCATCTCTCCATCGCCATACTCACCTTCATAACCTCCGTGTGCTGTCTGTGTCATCACTGTGATCCATCTTCATCCATTCAGCCAAAGCTGGCTATCACACATGTGAGTACAGCACATCTGTGGACATCATCTGCTCATCAAAGAATGGGCCAGCTAGGTGTAGTGATGCTGTGTAACGTGTGCGTGTGTGTAACGTGTGCGTGTGTGTAACGTGTGTGTGTGTGTGTGGTTTCCTCAGCTCATAAGCAGAGGAAGGTGGAAGCGCTGCAGCCCTGCGACACGGCTTATCCCGGCTTTATGTATGACCCGTCTGTCAGAGAGGCCAACAGCCTCATCAAGTGTGGACGCTGCCAGAAGTATGACACACACACACACACACACACACAAAAATCCAAATGAGCTTCATTCATAGTTTGTTAATCGAGTCTTAAATCGTAGTCTTAAACCGAGGAAGTTCAATTTGAACTTCAAATCACAAAATAAGATGTCTTTTTTATTTTAACATCAGTTGATTGTTTCATGTGATATTTCAGAGATCACTGTGACCACTGTTACTTTGGAACACTGTCCACTGGCTGCTAGTCTGATAATGAGTGACCGACTGTGGCCTTCTTTGCGTTGCAGGATGTTTGTGGTGCAGCAGATTCCTGACAGTAACCTGGTTCTGGCTGTGACTCAGGCCTCCTGTGACTGTTCCCGTCAGTATGGAGCCATTCTGCTGGAGCCCAAAGAGATCAAATATATCCTTCACATACTCAGCAGCAAAATGCTGCCCCCTGCTGGATGCTTACAGCTACAAATACTGCAGGGAGGGCAAGCCTGGAAAATCACATTTGTGCTGTAATCTCCTTACTTTCCCTCAGATCAGTGATGCAGTCCACTGGCACTCCACAGCCAGTGATGAGAACATTAGCAGATTATCTGAGCAGTCTCAAAACATCCGTTTGCTCTTAGCGCAGGCTTTCAAATTATGCCGTGCTTTGTTTCTACAAAATTGACTCCCCATTATATATTTATTCCCAGAGAGTCAGGCGTTCACAGCGAGCTTCCAGTTTTCCTTAACATCCGTGAACATAACGCCACAGTGAAGTGCAACAGGATGAAATCCCAGAAGGTGCGGCGGCGCCCTGAGTCATGCCACGCCTACCACCCAAAGGTCAGTGCTGAGCCCCACTGCTGACTGTGAACGCAGAGAACTGTAAGACTATTTAACAACACAAATGTGTGGTGAATGTAAAGGCTGTTAGACAAAAAAAAGAATCACACACGGAAAACTAGCAACAGCACACAAGGTGTGTGTGCGTGCGTGCGTGCGTGCGTGCGTGCGTGCGTGCGTGAGAGTGAGAGTGAGAGTGAGAGTGAGTGAGAGTGAGAGTGAGTGAGAGATGATAAAATAAACAAAGGCTAAGCAGGTGTCAGGGTCATTCGGGGACTGATGCACCTCTCTCCTGCTGCAAATTGTTGAGTCAGCTGAAAAGCAGAACATCACCTCCTTTGTTAAGAGTGATTTTTGAAGGGATTCAGAAGTTTCCCTTTAAATAGTTCCACTAATCATTTAACAGAGTAGCTGCTGCTTGTGTAAAATCTGTAACATCAGTCCTGAGTCACACGTGATGGCTGTTTAAAGGAGATGTATTCGTCACATTTCCAGCTCCTTATCTTTATTCTTGGACTCCCATAGAAGAGCTTTGCATGATGGGTGACAGGTTATAATAATCTACATGTGGCTTACGCTGGACTGTGGTGCATCGTTTGTGTGAAACAATCTCCAAAGGAACACCCAGACTGTGGGTTAAACATCTCAGACTCTCCATCAGTTGGTTCAGAACTAAAGAAGCCAAACCAAAAATACGTTTAATTTATTTAGCACTCAAGTCTGAAGTAAGCTGTTTTTTAGCTCCTCCTCCCTGTAATCCAGCTGTCTTTTGATTGGCTGCCCCATGTAAACAGAAAGTTTGAGTGCATCTGAGAAAAGCAAGAAAGAAAAAAACTCTGATACTGTACTTTTCACTTATTCTGAGCTCATTTATAAACCTCGTCTATGTTAGCTGTAGTAAACACAGAGGGATGCAGCTGTGGAGGAGGTAGCAGGTGGAAGAGAGGAGAGGTGGAGGTGTACTCGCTTTGAGTATGCACGTGTTATATGAGTCCAGAGCATGGACAGAAAAAGTCCACTCCACTGACCGTTCACACATCACATCATTGTCTGTAGAAGCAGGTGAACACTGATGTACTCGGAGAAACTGAGAGGACTGAGCGTCACATGTGTTTTGTCCTACAGGAGAACGCTAAGGACTGCGGCGGGGCGGCAGCCATCTCCCTGTCACTCTCTCTCTTCTCTGCCTCTCTACTCGTCTCATTGGTCGTTAAGTACTAAACCAGAATGAACCCACCAATCAAGATGAAAATGACAGTGAGGCGGGGACTTAAACATCCAGCAGGTAGCCAAAGGATTTTTTTTTTTTTTTAACTTGAATAAGAGACGAACTTGGATGGAGGAAATGTCTCAGCTGCTGAGCGGCCTCGCTCTGCAGCACCAATAAAGGGCTACACAAGGTTTTCTTTAAAACCTGTAATAGACTCTAAACTGACTCTGAATCAGCTTTACAGTGCAGCTGGAGGAGACATGATAAGAATCTTGGGGGGGTGGAGCTGGCACCCCTTCCTGGACAGCTACAGTGCAGCCTGTGCGTGGAGATGCGTTGCCATTACACCCGAACAAGAATGTAGCACCTTTGTAGCTTTTGATACAGAGCTGATGTGTAAACGTAGAGTTTTACAGCCTCGATTTACCAAAACTCTCAAATTAGGACAAAAAAAGCTGAGCTTTAAACACTCAAAGACTTTCTCAGCAGCTTTAGGGGTCAAAGGTTAAAAGAAGATGCCGTATGCGAGGAAACACTGCGGCTCACTGAGGAGTGTGACGCCTGCCTGTTGAAGGTGAAGATGGAGGGGAAAGTGACGTCTGGGTGATTTTGTTGGCTGAGATCGAAGCGGTGTAGTGGCTTCAGGTGGAAATGAAGCTGCAGCATTCAGGGATTAGTTTTTATAGACTAAAGATGTACTGGGACTGTTGTAAATGTGAACACAATAAAAAACATTTTTCACTTTACACAGCAGCACCTTTGACTTTTTTTCAGATTTACAAAGAAAACGTGTGTTTTCGTCTTCAGGGGCTCGACTGTCTGAGCATGTGCAAGCATCGTATTCTTAGATTCATCGTCACCACCCTAACCCTAACTTTCTGTTGTTAACGGGAAAGTCCAACCTTGACTGATCAGACCCCGTCACATCTTAGAGACCTCAGAGCATCACATTACCACGATGGAGCGCGTCGCTCTCACACTGCAGGCTTACATTACATTACACTCGTCGAGTTTTTAAAAGTAGAATGGGAGGCAGAGCCTTCAGCTGTCCTCATGTGGAACCAGCTCCCAGTTTGGGTTTGGAAGAGACACTCAACTGTAATTTTAAGATTAGGCTCAGACCTTTCATCTGTGACGGAGATCTGGATCAGGTGACCCTGAATCATGTCTTAGTTACACATCTCCACTGGCTCCCACTGAAGGCCTGTATCTCCGATAAAATCCTCCTTAAATCAAATCCAAATCCCTTCATGCTGTTGGTGCCCAGGATTTATCAGACATTCTTCTACTCCACACACTGGACTCCACCTTCCTCGATTCCTCACTCTCCATCAAACCCTCCAGACAGCGGTCCTTTGGGGGCAGGGCGTTCACCGCTGCTGCTTTCACTGAACGTGCTCTCCTCTGAGATCTGCCACGCTCCGTCTCTGGACATTTTTCAAAAAGCAGTTGGAATGTCACACGTTCACTGAAGCCTTTTTTCTGTGTGGGTATCTTGAAGCCATAAAAATCCAAGTTATGATTGCCGTTACTAATCTACAACATTATTATTGGTTAACATATTATTGCAATAGGCTCAGTACTTCTTATCTACTCCCCATTTGGTTATATCTAAGACACCAGCGAGTTCTTCCTCGTTGGTGCTGTTTAATTGCTGGATTGCCCTCCCTAACATTGTACGGGCTTTACCTTCCAACATGTAAAGCTCATTAATAAACAAAACTGAAAATCCAGCTTAAACATCAGTTAACACAAATCAGGACATGAAGCATCTATCTCCTGTGCTGGGAGACTTCCAGGAGGCGCTCAGCAGTGCGTCTCATTTGGATGTTAACGGGCTTCAAAGTACTCGTTAGTGAGATAAGTTTAATTAGTTTCAGTCCCTTCGGGGACGCTGCTGATGAAAATTTTAAACCTAAAATAAGATGAGTCTTTAACTCTGAGGCGAACAGCTCGTGTTGGGGCTGAAATGCGAAGCCTGCGGCCATTACCGACCGTCTGCGCTTCAGTGTTTTAGGGGGATTTTTCCTTTAAATAAGCAGAACTGACATGAAATGTTTCATTTTTTATTTTCTGTTAACATCACACAAAAACCGACCAAAACGTTTGTACAAAAGGAATCCAAAGTGACGGACGCTGCTGAGGCGTTTCGGCCCGACGCGTCACTGAAACTCTTCGTGTCAGTATGAAGAGTAAGCGCTGTCCACAAAAAAAAAGAAAAGTTTAAAAATCATCCAGTGTTTTTAGTCTGGATGCACAGAAAAAAACGTCCTCGTCATCAGCAAGGCAGGCATGAGGAAGAAGAATAAATAAAGGAAGAGTCCGTCTGTATGCAACATTTAAATGTGCACAGTGTACATTCAGTTCGGGAACAGCTGGCCTCCTGTTTGAGTCTTAAAGGCATTTTGGAGCAAATTCCTGTGCAGATGTTGGGAGGAAGAAGCCTCTGGATGCAGAAACTGACCAGAGACCAGTGGATCTGAGGAGGAAGAGCTCTGACTTCTTCAGTGGGTATCTGAGGTGCTCCTAACATTGCCCGTTTGAACACTTCCTTACTTTATTATAGCACCAAATTAAAATCAAATGCGCCTGGACGTGAGGCCAGAGCAGAATATCAGCATAGTTATATATAAAATACAATCTTTATGAAGTAGTAGGAAATTACAACCTCTTCATATTGGCTATACAGCTCACCGGCTATTTACGCTTTAAAGACACAGCAGTAGAGAGCGGTGTATAGATCCTCTGCAGGACGGACAGGCAAAGTTAAAGTTGACTGAATAAAAAGAACAATTTTAGTGAAATCACCTGGTGAAATCTTCTATTTTCATGTCCATGAATGTGCACCGTCCGTGATAATTTCCCAATTATGCTATAAATAAAGGACACCTTATCTTAAATGTGTTAAACTAGAAAACGTTTCTTGAAGGTAGAGCAAATCGGGGTGAATGGACAGATCTTTATGCCACGTGCTCTTCCTAAACCCAGCACCTCCCCAGACCTCCCACACCAGCAGCTGGTACGTCTTCTGTGTTTATTGGACTCTACATGGCCTGCTGTTTGTCCTGAGTTGAATTTGTGTCCTCCGCCTCCCCTCCTCTCTCCTGGTTCCAGTCTCGGAGCCCCTGCGGCAGGCTCGTGTCCTCCTCCAAGCTCCCGGTCCCCGCCACAAACTCCTCATACGTTGACTTCTCCTCAAACGGCCGAGGGCCCAGCAGCTCCAGCATGTCAGCCTTGTTCAGCACCTCCCTCTCCAGCAGGCGCTTCCCCACCTGAGGATCACAGCAGGGGTGGCTTGTTTCAGACAGAGGACGAACTGAGGCCTAGATGTGGCTTATTTTGAACTGTGAATCATGGAAAGCAACTCAGTGTTTATCTGAAGTGATGTCGTGTTTTTGTGCATTGGAAAGTCTCACCAGCTCCACCAGGTCCTTCTTGTCCTGGACGAGCTGCAGGGTGCGCTCGAACGCTCGATTTACCAGCTCTCTGACCTCCTCGTCAATGAGCTCCGCTGTCGCCTCGCTGTATGGCTTCTCCATGACCACCTCACCCTGTCGGGGGAGGTCGAACGACACCTGCCCCACCTTCTCGCTCATCCCAAACTGCACCACCTGCAAATCAGGATGCAGAGCGAGGCGTCACGGCACAAATAGCACTCTTCTGCTGGTGGGAATCAGACCGGGAGTTTGTTTTATGCTTGTGTGCGTACCTGAGCGTAGGCAGACTGCGTGACCTTCTTCAGGTCGTCCTGAGCTCCTGTGGTGATCCGGTCGAAGAAAACCTGCTCGGCCACGCGCCCTCCCAGCATCATGCACATCCTGTCAAACAGCTGCTCTTTGGTGTACAGGTACTGCTCTCTGGGCAGGTACTGAGCGTAACCCAGACCCTTCCCCCGCGGGATGATCGACACCTGGATACAAACCATGTGTGGTTAACCCACAGCTTCCATCTACACCTGTAACTTGTGGAGATTTACAGCAGAGCAGCTGGAGTCATAATAGAAATGACACAGCCCAAGCACAGCTAGAGCTCCTACCTTGAGCAGAGGGTCGGCGTGCTGCAGGAACCAGCCGACGATGGCGTGGCCAGCCTCGTGATAGGCGACGGTCTTCTTCTCTGTGGGCTGCAGGACTTGAGTCTTCTTCTCCAGACCTGAAAACAAACAACCCAGGAGTCAGACTGTAAGGATGTCAGAGACAAACTGTCACACAAAGAGCATTCAAAGAAACAGCGGTACACAGCGTTTATATACTAGGTGATGTCACACTGACCTCCGATGACACGGTCGATCGCTTGTTCAAAGTGTTTGGCGTTGACGGATGGGTTCAGGTGCCTGGCAGCGATCAGAGCCGCTTCGTTGCAGACATTAGCGATGTCGGCTCCTGAATCATTCAAAGGGAAAAAACGGTCACAAAAAAACTCCCTAACTAAAAATGCATTTAATCATTAGTCATTATTAAACTCTGGGTCTGGCTCCCGCTCCTATAGTTTGCCCTCTCTGTTCCCGGTTTGGCTTCTTCCTGTTAAAAAAGGCTTTTTCCTTCCCACTAAATAAAACTGAACTGGACTGTCAACCAAAAGCTTGCCCAGCTTCATCGTTTGAATCTAAATGTGACCATAATTACAGTATGAACATCATGTTTTGTTTGGTATGACTATGAGGAACTAGCAGCTGAGACCAGAAGTGTTTACGGAGCTCAGATTCTCTGAGCAGAAATAATGTCAGTCTCACTTCTGTTTACAACCAGCAGCCGTGGAAAGAACGCAGGTTTAAGAAACTTAAAACACTGATTTGATTTGGGTTTCACCAACTGATGTCAAATAATAGAACAATAAACTAAATAAACTTGTTTTTGTTTTGTTTGGGTTTTTCCCAGCACGAGTCAGAGTTCGTTCTGATTCTCGCCTATCTATTCTTTCACCTGGGTCACGATGTACACTCAGTACCTGGAAACTCATCGTGGTTGCTCCAAACGTATCAAATATAACGATCCACAATGAAACTTTTTTTTGGTATAGAGACATTACATTGTTGTTATTTGATCCAACCGTTTACAAACCAGTGAATCCCGGTGTGGAAGCTGCCATCTTCCTGGCAAGACCGTCTTTGTCCAGATTGGGGTTCAGTTTGATTGGCCGCAGGTGGACTTTAAAGATGGACGCCCTGCCTTTGATGTCCGGCGGACCTGACAGAAGACAAGACGAGCATGAAAACAAAGATGTACGCCAGTTTAACAACGTAGCTAAAAACAGGGCACAGCTAGCGTCCTCCAGCGGGCTGATTAGATTGGAAAAGCCAGATTTCCCTTGTAGGTACATTTCACTGCCACTTAATCAGGTTTCTAAACGCCATGTTTGGAGAACGCCAAACAGCAAATCAACACCTCATATCAACTGCCAGGACCGTGGTTAGTGGGACGATGATTTAGGCACATTCAAATCACTGACTGGACCATGAACCAAAATATTGGTTTAAAATAATATATTTTTTAATACTTTAGGATGTGAAGACTGCAGTAAACTCTGCTTACCTATGTAGATCTGTCTGTCGAAGCGTCCTGGTCTCAGCAGCGCGGGATCCAGGATGTCCGGTCTGTTGGTTCCAGCCAGGACCACCACATTCGTAGCGGTGTTAAAACCTGTAGAAAAAGATGAAGACACTTAAATCCTAATGGGGACAAAAAATTAGTATGTTTCACTTCAAAAAGCTTACCATCCATCTCCACCAGCAGCTGGTTCAGGGTGTTCTCCTGCTCGCTCTGACCCCCAAAGTTCCCCCCTCCTCTCTTCCTCCCCACAGCGTCGATCTCGTCAATGAAGAGGATGCAGGGGGCATTCTTCCTCGCCATGGCAAACATGTCCCTCACCTTCACGAGGAGAGAGAACAGTCAAACATTCAGTGTCTGTACAGAGTCATCTCAGATGGTCCAGGATCTGCTCGGGGTTCATTCACTCACTCGGGCCGGCCCGACGCCCACAAACATCTCGAGGAACTCGGAGCCGTTGACAGTGATGAAGGGGACGTTGGCCTCTCCAGCCGTGGCTTTGGCCAGCAGAGTCTTTCCTGTACCAGGAGGTCCAGACAGCACGGCTCCCTGGGATAAAGTGATTGAGAGCAGTTCACATCCAAGACAAACTGTCCCTCACAAAACAGCGCTAATTTATAAATGCCTCGTCTTTCAGCCTGTATCTTTACGACTAATGACCAATTTCATTTCAGGTATTGTTTTTGGATCGTCCAAAGAATTGTTATCTGTTATACTCCAGAATTTTCCAACACACAGCAGGGAAAACAGCTCACTGTTTTTACAGTAATAACGTGCTCAAGTAAAACGTACTTCATCTTCAGGATGGAACAAAACTCTGAAAAATGGGCTAACAGTAAAAGCTTTATTGAGCAAATGTGCAGCAGGGACTCATCGATGTGAAATAAACTCTTCATAATCATTTCTTCACATGTCTGTGCAAAGAAAACAGGATTGTAAGCAAAGATATAAATAAATGATCAATGATAATGATCAAATACAGTAAATCACTGGTATCGTAGAAACTAGGGGCGGGGATATATTGAATATACTCGAGTTATCGTGAGTTTTTCCACGTACGATGGTTAAAATCAGTTTATTCCAGTGGTTCCCAAAGTGGGGGGCAGAGCCATTGCGGGGGGGCGTGGTATGAGAAAAAA
>VOQK01026629.1:20064-33116 GCA_015052645.1 Benitochromis conjunctus
AAGACAGGGGGGGGGGGGGGGGGAAGAGAAAAAAAAAAAAAAAAAAAAAAAGAATGCTTGGACACCGATAGCATAATGAACAGGTTTTTGATAGGGCTGCCACACAATGCAGAAGATGAAGCATCACTAAATACGTTTGTAAACCAACTTCCTTTCAAGCCAAAGACTAGAAAATATGATGAAGCACATCTTGCCTTTGGCTTCACCTGCACAATAGTGGTGCCAAGGTGGGTATCCCCGACAGTTTCCCCTGTGCAGGGAGCACGCGCTGGGCTGTCCACATCACGGACAAACAGTATCCCACAGTTGTTTATGTTTTTAAACCCATTTTGCACAGCTGAAAAGTCATCCACTGCAAAATTAGGAATGTTTTAACCTCTGCATGTCAACGTCTCCCCACACAAAAAGAAGCCGACACTATAACACAGACCTGGACTGATCTTCGTCTGGGCTTTGTTCATTCTTCTCACCGGGTGCCTCCCGATTTTATCCACAGCAGCTTTAATGTGGCTTACTTTTTAAAAACCTCTTTAAAGTTTCCTTAAACCCAGTTTGTGCATTTCCATGCATGTGTTTTGGTTTTTACCTTGGGGATCTTAGCTCCGAGGTCCTGGTACTGCTGCGGGTTCTTCAGGAAGTTCACAAACTCCATTATCTCCAGCTTGGCCTCCTCACAACCAGCCACATCCTTAAACTTCACTTTGATGTTGTCCTTCATCATCTTGGCTGTTGACTCGCTCATGCTAAACGGATTCCTCCCGCCACCAGCGCCTCCTCCCATTGGTCCCCGCCGCAGCGTGAAGAGCAGGAAGCCAATCAGCAGCAGGGTCGGGATCATGCTCAACAGGAAGGAGCTGGAGGAAGAAAAAGCACGGTTAGGAAAGCTACTTTTTCACACATCAGGTGTCATTTTTAATCGTATAATTGATTAGTCTCTGGCTGACATAATGCATGCTGCGTTGGTGTGTTAAACCCACCCATCGCTCTCAGAGCTGTAGACGACGGCAGGGCGGCGTGTTGACTCCATTCCGAGTTCCAGAACTGCCGTCTCAAGGTTTCTCTCAAATGTGTCGACGCTGCCGATGTTGAACCAGACGTAACTCTGAGGGGCAAAAAACACCATGCATCATTCAACTAGAGAAAAGTAGCCTGAACTGTGTGACTTGCTAACCCTCCCCAGGAGGCCAAAATTCTGCCATTTGTGCTTTGGATCTACACAAAACAAAGATAGTCTTTGTGCAACTTTGACGTTTTTAATTAGTAAAAAACCTCGGGGGATGTCCCACAGAGTAATTAATATGGACTTGTGCTGTATTGTAGCAGCACCTGACTGTGACACTTTTTATACATCTGAAGATTTCACTTCAAGCAAGCCCAAATCATCAGCCTTCCTCTACCGTGCTGACAGTCGGTATGAGGCGTTTGTGCGCTAATGCTGCGTTTGGTTTCTCCACTTTGGTCTACACTGGACGGTCGGACGATGGGGTGAATTTGCTGGTCGTTTCCACATGACTACTAGTGGTAAATGGTTACTCTGGTTACATTTGTTTTACTTTTTAAACTTCTTTAGCTGCCCTAACTCTTTCATGCTTTCTCTAAATGTACATAACACCCAGACTGTGTCTTTAAAAAAAATTAATAAATCTATAACCAGGAAACTTTACATTTTTTTATGTAAACATGTAAAAAATGTAACCAACTGGATTTGGTCAATTAAACAAATTAATTAACTGACCACATCCAATACCTTGAAGAGCCACTAGGGGATGTGACAGCTAGATAAAAATCCGTCTGAGCATTGGTTTGCTCTTACCGCATCGGTGTCGGCTCCCGACACCAGAATGACTCTGACGTACTGCTTGTTGACGACCTCCAGTCGATCCACCTGGAAAGAGCATGAACCGGTTAACCTGCAGAAACATTACTAACAACGAAGAGTCTAGTCAGTGAGTGTTATACAGACAGACGGTTGGAGGCCATGTTTAAGTTTGAGGGCCAAGTCACCTGACAAAGATCCACTCTGATAATTGGGGTTCATCAAATTCAACTTTACTCTTAAAATTTCACCCCACTGAGAACTTTTCTATACAGCCTGCTTTGGATTGAATGGACCAGTGTTTACTGAAATGTAATTACAGCGTTTTGTGTGTTTTCTTGGTGTTTTGGGGATCTGTGGGCACTGTGTGAACAGCCGGTTAAAGGGCCCAGACTAAGAACAGCTTCCATCGTGTTATAGCTGGTTATAGCTTACAAATTGTCCCACTCTGTGACTTTGACTGGCACATTGTCATCTGCCAGCAACCACTACAATCAGGACTAAATATCCCTGCAGTCTGGGTGCGAACGTCCTCACCTTGCCTCTGCCCAGGTAGTGGTGGACAAAGTCCTTCCAGCTGATCTCTCTGCCGGTGTCTCTGAAGTAGAAATACAGCAGAGCCGAGCTCACTCCGGCCACCATGATTGCCACGTAACGGAAATCCTTCTCATCCCAGGGGAAGTCACCCTGCAGACCAACACAGGCACAGGTGGAAAGTTACCTGCAGGTTAGTATTCGTTAATGTGATGGCACGCTAACGACAGAGGAAAGGATGATGCTAATTTGAGGAAAAATTGGTCAGCTGCAAGAAATAAGAGATGAGAAAGAACAGCGTTGGGCTGCTCACCGTTTACATAAAATAAATATATAGAAAACCTGAGGCTGTATTCATAACTCTGTTATACTTATACACTTCCATGTTTATGACATACCTTCTGCATTCGACTCCACCAGTCTTTTCCTCCTCCTCTCTTCCCTCCTCCTCCATTTGGTCCTTTTTTTCCATCTGAAATTCAGAAAAGTCATTTTAGCTACAGTTCCTTTTCTAGTTTCTCAGTTTTTATCCATGAAATATCAGGATATTCTTTTCTGTACCGGATTACCTATTTCAGTTTGACATCCATTTGATCTGAAGTTACAGCCCCGTGGGTACAGCCCTATCCCTGCTCCTGTGATCCCTGCTCACTGGCTCAACTAGAGCACGCCACTCACGTATATTTTCAGGGTTTTTTCATATAAAAAAAAAAATTCTGATGGCCACCAAACACGTTTTGGCCTTGCAAAGGAAAATGACCAGTACGGGGGGCGCTGGAGCCGATCCCAGCTGTGATAGGGCGAGAGGCAGGGTGCACCTGTACAGGTCACCAACCTGTCACAGGGCTGACACAGATTTTCACAAGTCTCCAGAAGCTGATTTCTCATATTGAACATGTGTTATACCACCAGCGTATTTAGCCATTTAGCTTTGTTTTTCACCTTCTTGGTAATACAAATTTGTGAATAACTATTCGCAATAATGTCAAATGAAACAAACTTTGTGGGGATTTTTCTAATAGTTACTGATGTTTGAGAAAAGCAGATCTCACCTTTGGGCTCTGTGGCGTAGAGCCGCCGCTGAACTAACTGGAATCTGCGACAGGACAGGAAGTTAGCTGGAGTCCGAGTTATGTTCTGAAAAAGACCACAGAGTAACCGCTGCTACATACTTCTGATCACGCTTTGTACCGAACAAAAGGAGGGACGTCCACACAGCTAAACAGCCACAGTCCTGTTTCTGTGCAATAACTAAGTGTTAAGTTAGTTCCCTTTAACGTGAGAGACCAACTTTGGTTTCTTCCTCCCCTCGACTCTCACCTGTGCATGTGTACGCATCGTGAAGCTATGACACTTGTATAATATCCCCCACCTCTAAATTAGAGGGCAAACTTAAATGTATGTAGGATTGAAAAGAAGATCCGAATCTTTTAGTAGCCTTTCCTTTACGACCAAAGCTTATACTAATTTTGCTTTTAAACTAAATAAACAAAAAAAGAAAAACTTGTTTATAACTGAACAAATGTTTCAAGTAAACTTAACAGGCAGTCGTCCTCGCCAGTAGCTACTCATGTCACGTGTTTATTTCATTAATTTTATTTCTAAAACACACAGAAAGGAAACTTGGGTTGACTACGTTTCTGGTTGATTCTTATATTTCTGTAAAATAATAAATACAATTATTTCGCAGACACCTTCCGTGACTTACCGGGCCGGTGGAGTTTCTGTATCCGGCTCTGAAGAGCTGTCCTGCGGTCACAGCCGAGAGCCGAGCCCGAGCCCCTCCAGCACGGCAGAGAGGCAGAGCGGCCGCTGAGAGAAGCCTCAGTAGCTGAGACATCCCCGCTGTCCCGCGTGCCCAGATTCTCAGGCCACAAAATACAACTTTTTTATTTAGTTGGTCTTACTTCTGTCCCCGGGACCCTTCATGTAGCGCCTGTAAGCGGTATTTAGTAACAGCGTGAAATGTCAACGGGAGGATGATGTAAAGGCCCTTGAGGCCGCCCATAAAAAAGCCTGTCAGAAATTGTTACTGAAGGAAATATATTTAGCAACAAAAAAATAATTATATTCCTAATTTTCAAATATATTACAGCAAAATTACTATTTTGAATTTATTCAACAAAAACACATTTATTGATGTTGACTATAAATGTATTACAATCAGGCATCAGACAGGTCCTCATAGCCCAGCCTGTCACTTATTGGCTTAGAGAGCAAGCTTTGCTCCACTGCTGTTACCAAAACATGCAATGACTTCGCTTTTTTCCTCATGACATTCATTAATACAGTCCCGATCAAAAGTTTAGGACCACGTGCCTTTAAAAAAACCAAAAATGTGGAATGTGGAAATGTGTTAAAATCCAACCATGCAAAATATGATTTTTTTTTTGGCCATTTTTTAAGTGGTCTTAAACTTTTGATCGGGACTGTATTGCATAAAAATGATGTTCAATTTAACAGTCAATAACATATATATTTTAATTTTAAATCCATCTAAATAAAATGTTTGGTCACTTTAACCAAAAGTTATGCTTCTAATAATTTGAAAAAAGTGTTAAGTTTCAAAGTTGCAAAAAACTATTAATTGATCTTGTTATTCAAACTGTTAAGTTACTGTTTCGTATAGTAAATATTAGAAAAGGGGACAAATATTACTCTTTAGCTGCTGATTTTAAGAAAAGCAGCAAATATAAAGAAAAAACTGAAGCCAGCAAATGTTTTGTTTGCCTTCTTAGAAAATGATTTCAAATTATTGCCTCATAGAAATGGACTTTTCACTATACTAAAGGAAGATTTAAAGAAACTAGCAATATCAGTAACAGTGAGAAATAAATAGAGCATTAAAATTAAATTCATTCATGACACACAACAAGAAGAAGTGGGACACCCCCAGAGAATCCTCGGGCATTTGTACAGCCAGCAAGGGACCTACACAGTATAATGCAGATTATAATGGAGGTTTTAATGTTCTTTTTGTTTGATGTAAATACACTCATGAAAGTGAAACTCAACAAATACAAATGTAACACACAATAAAAACTGAGTAAAAGCAAAAGAAGAGAAACCCGACTGGTCTTAGTCATGCACAAGTTCATGTCATAAATCTATAAAACAGCAGAAATCCATCTCTCTGCAGCTTTCAGCTTCCTCTGTAAGTGCTGTAGGAGAAGCGGCTCATCAGCAGAGGGATGTGAAACCTCTGCTCCGGCTCACTGATGGTGAACACAACCTGGGAACACACAAACGCACACACAAATGATTACAGCAAGATGAAAAATGCCTTTTAATGTTTGACACAAAAAGTATTTCAAAAACATTGGTTGTTTTCTTCAGTTTTGGCTCTGAAAAGCAAACTGTGGACCCAACTGTCTTTGACGTCACAGTTTTTTATTGGACCGTGATATTAATACAAACACTTTGTTGAAGTAATGAGTAAGAATATTTGAAAATCTCGTTTAAATTTTCCTGTTGCTCAATTGTCGACAATGTTTGTGTGTTTTAGCAGATTTGGCGACCCCTTGTGGTGAACAAACTAACTGCTAACTAACGGTTTCCGTTCCAAAATAAATGTGTTGTCTCTACACCTTGTCCTGCCCATGGTATTTATAATGATCTATTTACATGTGTGGTTACTGTATACCTAAATCAGACCAGTTTAATTATTTGATATATACGATAGTGGCACCTCATGACTCACCTCTACATAGGGGTAGAAGGAGGGCTGACCAAGGCCTTCCCAGTATGAACCCGTCTCAAAGCGGAGCTTGTACATGCCAGGAGTGAAAGCTTCTCGGTTCATGAGTCCTGGGCAGCGGCCATCTTGATTTGTTGTCCTGAAAATGATTAATAAAGTTCTGAGTGCAGGTTTTCTTCACCTTCTGCTGCTTACCTGGAAGAAAAACTCTTCCCTGATTTCTATATGTTGTCTCTTTTTTCTCCCCATTTTTTGGCCTTTTCAGTTTTTAATTTTAAAAAGTATCTCTTCATCAGGCTTTGAATAAAACACACATTAAGTGGAGATTAAACTACATGTAAGAATGTATGAAAGCCTACCCGACACTCAGCATGGCCCAGATCATCAGCTTGGAGTCCAGGCGGTGCAGGCTGAGGGCCATCCTGGCTGCCGGGACGCCGTCGGCAGTGTTCAGCACGTGAGTGGTCAGAGGGCTGGACTCCGCCATGATCTGCTGGATGTCAGAGGACGGGTCAGATTTAAACGTGGGGCCTTTAGCTATTCATTCATACCCTGAATGGACATCATGACACCACTGCATGGAAGAATGTTGAACCTATGCCATAAAGACCTGAGGCTGTTCAAAAGGCAAAAGGTGATCCAAGCCAGTACCCAGTAACAAATTGTACCTAATAAAGTGGCCAGTGAAGGTATAGAAACAATGATTTCCATCAGTCTATGGTGGTCATCTGATGGTCATCTACTTCTATGTACAGCAATCACAGTCCTCTCGGCACCAAACAGGACAGAAAAAAGAGCAAATGCAACAATAACCTTAAGCTTTCTTAATATGGTCAATGACATTATGTCTACTAACTACAAGAAGAAAACTATCAGGAATCCTCCTCGTGGCTTTTGTTTTTTTAGATTAAAAAAAGTACAGGTTGCCTCCCACCACACAATGCACACAATCGGCTTGTGATCAGAAGCAGTCACCTTGGTCAGCCTCTGCGTGCGCAGTGATTACCAAAATGAAAATCAAATCAATCAATCACCCAGTAATCCTGCCATCCTATTTTTTATAGTGTGACTCGAGCTCAAAGCAATGTTTTCTATACTGCAGCCAGACACCAGAGGGCGATCAAGACGCTTTGGTTTCACTTTTGAGAAGCTGAGACGTTGTCCATCTTTATTTACAGCGATTCAGACTGAATTTATGCTTCAGCTCTTCAACATCAGAGAGTATGATGTAGCAGTCCAATGTTGAGTGTCACACCTACACTTTCTCATCGTAGAAAATGATCACAAGGACACATTTTGTCATAGACTCTGACCTGCGGATTATAGCTCAGTGCTCCAAGTTTAATAAACTACTCAGAAAACAAGGATTCTGATGTCATGACATCGGCTGTCAGTCACGTGACCGTGCATCTCATGTTTATTTGTCTCAGCGAACACTTTAATGTAAACAAAAATGACTAATATACAAGTCCTTGAAGTTTCATGTTTTGTTTGCCTTCTTAGCAAATGATTTAAAATGATTGCCTCATAGAAACGGACTTTTCACTATACTAAAGGAAGATTTAAAGAAACTAGCAATATCAGTAACAGTGAGAAATACACAGAGCAACTGTTTGCATGTGTGTACTGTTGCTTTAAACATTATTGATGGAGACATTAAAGATAAATTAAAATTAAATTCATTCACGACACACAACAAGGAGAAGTGGGACACCCCCAGAGAATCCCCAGGCAAGTCTCACGTGACTCCTTCTGTGTGTTAAGACATCATATCAAGAGGTCTCAACACAAACAATTATTGGAAACTGTCTTGAAGAATCAACGTTAAATATGTTTCAAGATAGGAATAAAGAAGATTATGAGCCTAAAGAGTTCACGTATAAAGGTTACATATCATTATAAGATGACCAGGGGACACATACCACCTCTAAATGGAGACAAGAGCAGCACATGCACTGGTGACGTCCATCAGTGTGAAGCAGAAACACCTCAGGCCTCATTACTGTCGTCTATGATAGGAGAAGGCTTACCTGTGTGAGAACGCTCCCCTCTGCTGCAGCCAGTTTATTCACTACTCCAAACTCCTCCAACCAGCTGTGATGTCACTGCACACACCCACCTCCCTCATACACCCAGCATGCACTTTAAACAGACCCGGTCTCAAAGGTTGTCCTCATTCTAATAAATCATTAAAACCAGCCGAGAGAGTGCAGCTTTCCTTCAGTCAACAACGTGTGATTCACTTAATCACTGGGATTGTTTTCCATGATAAGGCCTATTGTAATGCCAGACATCCCCTACTATGCACCTCTGACTATGTCTTCTCCTGATACCATTTTCCCCCCCCACTGCCAACTAACATTGTAGTTCGCAGGCATGCTACGCTCAGGTTTAGATGCTAGTTTTACCTGCAGTTTAGGAATAACAGCTACTGGGTGAGGCATGGGTGAATTCACAGTTTTGAATTCAGTGTTTACCCACAGGCAGCATCAAAGATGGATGTGAAGCGCTGGTTAGCGAGGCTTTTGCAAGTGCTGTATCGATCAGATACCAATCAAATACAGGGCGATACTGATACCGATATCAATACTTTTAGCCCATAAAGGCATCTCATGTTAGAGGAAGACGTGCGTCATGATTTACACAAATGATGATTTATCAGTTTGCAAATTCTAAACACATTTTAATCACTGTGAGATTTTTACTTTCCACAATCTTAAGTTAATACAACAAATCATGTCTTCCAGCTTTTGATGTATTTTTAAACTGTTTTGATCCTGTTGCACTAGTTTCAGTCCAGCGTTGGCATTGATGCTACCGGCATTTGAATCATCCGCCCAGCTTTAGCTTTTGCTTCTTTTGTTCTGAAGCTGGATCTGCGAGCATATCCTGCATGATCGTGGCTCCTTTCGCAAACACCAGAGTCTCCCCCTGCAGGACACTAAGAAGAATGCAGGTTTAAATTCGACTTCCATGATGGTTTTACCTTTCAGACACGTCTTTGTGTCTAACATGTATGAAGGCTTCATTTTCTACATTGCCGCAGTGATATATGGTTTATCCTTTCATCCAACTCTTTGCCAAAAGTTTGGATTATTCCCTGTGGATCAAAATGTCTGAGCTGCTTTCTTTTTATTCTAGTTGGGTTTTTTTAATGTGATGCAGTTCACAAATGACTGTTTTATGTGAAGTTCTCTTAAGAGTTCCTGTAGGTGGCACTTAATGTTTCTGCCTCTACTTTTGCAGTTGTTTTTCCTGAAATTTTCCATGAAGCTCATGTTTAAGCTTGACCTCTGGTGCTCTGGTTGTTCATTAGCAGCATCAGATTCAGAGCGCCACTGGTTTTGTCCAACTATGTTAAACTATTTTTGGTTTTAGCTGTGTAAATGGTAATATTGATCTCCAACCAAAGTCCACCCAAACCTGACCACTCACCTCCCCTCTGAAGAGGAGAGACAATTTCCATACAAAAACAAAAGAGAGCAAAAAAAAAAGAATCACATCAGGTCCAAATACACCTCTTTTATGAAAAATACCTTTATTACACTCACACTTAAATAGGTTACATTCAGCACTGAACAAACACAACAGCACCGACAGGTGAAGCTACAGCGACGTCAAATCAAGTATTTCCAAAATGAGTCCGTGTCCTAACTCGCTTCTTATTAAAACATTTAGTGTCACTTTTAAAGTCTGAAATAAGGTTTCAGTATAAAGAGCTACTACTGTACACGTGAATATGTTCAAGTGTCACTTTTTAAACCCACAAATATTTAGAGCGTATTTACACTGACAGTTGTTCCTTTGGAAAGGTTCAGCATCTGTTTGGCGTCTGTGCTCTCCATTAAACCAACAAACCAACCGTAATGAACATTATTTCATAAAATGAAAGACATACGTGATGGAAAAAGCACAACGGAAACCAGCAATGCTGTAACAGTAATGTGTTATACAGTGAATATTTTGTGTGTAACTGGCCTGTGTTATTTGGCAGTGGTGCATCACATTGTAAGGATGGGCCGTCAAATGTTCAGCAGCATGTCTTTTCAGTAGGGTCATCTATTTTTTCCATTACCAATTGAGTTTTTTAAAAGTTATTATTAGCATCAAAAGTAGAGTTTGTGTAGCCAGGTGTGTCTGTCAGTCCTTAGGTTTCATGTATCAGTCTGGTCCTCATCAGGTTTTAAAATGACTTAAACACAACCTCAGAGGAGTTAATGTCATTATTTACTGAGCAAAAATGCACAGCTCTCTTAACCAACCACAGCGTTTCAGTCGAGTTCAGGTCCGGGCTTTGGGCCACTGCAGCACCTTGATGGGTTCTTTTGGAGATTTACTTCTGTGTGTGGGATCAGTGTCCGGTTGCATGACCCAGTTTGGCAAAGCTTTAGCGGCCTCGTGTTTGGTGTACAGAGGACTTCATGGTCGACTCAGTGACTGCAAGCTTGCCAAATCATCATCCCACCGTGCTGACAGTTGGTGTGAGGTGTTTGTGGTGATGTGCTGTGTTTGGCTTTCTCCAAAAGTGCTGCTGTACATTATGAAAGATGCAGTTGCACAAACCTAAGCTACGCTGCCATGTTCTTTTCAGACCAGGGGACTTAAAGACTTAAAACTTGTTCAGTCTTTTTTTAATCGACCTGACCTTGGGGTGAATTTGCTGGAAGATCCACTCCTGAGAAGACTGGCAGCTGTCTTGAATGTTTTCCACTTTCTTGCTGTGGAATGATGCTGTGCTTTATTTTAACCAGGACTGTAAACTAAACTGAACTTTTTCAGTCAACTAGATATCTTAGCAAACATGAACCCAACAGGTTTAGTTAACGTGAAGCAAATTTTCACCCATACCTGCCAAACCAGTCCATGAAATAAACCAAACTGTTTGCCAGTTTTTGTCAGGTAACCCAAGCTAAACTGAAGCAAGCACATGAAAGCAACTATCACTCATGATCTTAGAAAACGTAAATTTCCCTATTCATATCTACTACATGGAGTTATTATTCAAAGCTAATGCTCATTTCAGGAAATTGTCTGGGCCTATTTATGACTTTATAAGTGATTTCCTGAGTGGACCGAACAGTGAAATTTACCCAGAAAGTCATAAAGCTTTGCTCACTGAGCCTGTACCGCAGAAGCATAATGTGGACACACAGCTGGTTACACATAATGAAAACAGGCCTGATGAAAATAAACTGTGTGATAAGGAGTCGCCAGCTGGTGCCACACAGACTTTAATAACAGTGATGAGTCTGACACGGGAAGCAAGGTTAGGGTGATGAAACAGGCTCAAAAGTGAAGGAAATAATCCAACAGGCTCATGGGTCTGCTCTCGCCTGTGCAGCCCACTAATACAGTGTTTTCTGGTGATGCAGAGGCGTTGGCCCAGAGGCCAAAATCAAATAATCTGCTCACTGTGAGGAGATATTTCTGCATGTTACAGCATAATCAAGTTACTGTAGCTGAAATGCAAAACCATCAATATGTTTTATTCAACTTTTCTATGATGTTCAGATATGATGATGTTCATATGTGTCGACATGTGAATATGGATCGCTGGAATCAGGAAAGTGTCAAGAATATGTTGACTTTGCCGTCATTGCATGCTGGAAAGCATAAGTGAAGTGCAACATCATAAAAACATGTCCAAAATATGGTAAGAAATAAAAAATCAGGGGTGAAGGAGAGTCAGTCCAAATGCAGGTCGTGCTGCCAGCATCGTCTTGAAGCTTCTTCCCAGCTGTTACAGATCTGAACGTCTGTTTCTGGAAGGAAGCGAACACGAGAGGAATCTGAAGCAAGACATGGAAAGATCTTCAGGACACACAGAGAGAGTAAAACATGCAAAAAACCCACAAGCTGGCATGAAAAACACTCTAAGCTCATCCGCAGACTATCAATGGAGCCTGATGATTCTCTGATTTTCTCTTTAAAGATTTGGTTTAAACTAAAATAAGGTTTGTGTGTGTTAGCACAAAATAACTTGCTTTGCCGAAGAGCTCAGATGCTGTTTGACGTCAGAGAGAGTCGGTATGACTCGAGGGGAACAGATTTAAAAAAACAAACCAAGATAAAGACAAACATAAAGCAGAGATATGTTTCTGTTACAGGAGGTAACTTGTGGAATAATTGTGACAGTGAATTAAAAAGGTGTAGTTCATTTTCCTTCATTAACAAAATGTTTAAAACTAGAGTATTAGAAAAATATATAAGTCAAGAATGAAGAAGTGTAATAATAATTATACTGAAACTCTTGGTTGTTTTGCTTAGATTATTGTTATGAAATTTAATTTCATGTATTTATTTATCCAAGATGGAAGTTTAATTGTTGTTTTGTTTGGTTTAATATTTTCCATCAAGTGTAAATGAGCTGCTTGCTGAATGATCTTTGTCTTTTATCTCGTGCTTTCTTGCTTTGTGGTAGATCTTTATTCTGTATCCACTGAGAAATTTGAATGCTAATCAAATAAAAAAAAAAAAAATCTAAATGACCAGCAGGGGGCGACTCCTCTGGCTGCAAAAAGATGTCTCTTCCATGGAAGTAAATGGAAAAAGGGCGATCTGTTCCCAGGATTTGTACCTTCGTGAAACACTTGAGTTTACAGTCTTAATATTTCATTTGAAGTGTTACTGAAAACAAAATGATGAGATTTTGACCACCGTTATTATCCTTGTTGCTACTTTTTGAGTGCTAAATGTCCCTCCGTTTCTCAGCTCCACCCACCACCGCCTTGTTTCAAAATATTAAGATGGTGAGAAAACTCAGCACGACGCTTCAAAATTAAGATTTCTCAAACTGATGGGTGAGATTATAGTGTCTACAATCATCTTTTATAGCTCATTAACTCTGTGCTGTGGGTACTGGGCAGTACAGAAAAGAGAAAGCAGCTCTATCTTCATTATAGGGTTGGATACTAACTGTGCAAATTTCCCATTACTGCTGACACTTTCCAATGTGTTTCCATGTGTTTTACCACCAAGCAGCTACTGGTTTCAGTTTGTTTCACA
>VOQK01026630.1:0-14648 GCA_015052645.1 Benitochromis conjunctus
TCCTTTGTGACTAATAAGTAATGGATTAATATAGTCAGCTTCCTGCCAGTGCGTTTCTACACTCTGCTGACCTGAACTGAAGCTGACATTGGTGGATTCGGTCTGCTCTGGAGCATCAGTGAGCTTGGTGCAGCAGCACATGGAGCAGCTCTTCACCTGCTGAGTGGACCTCTAGCTCATAGCAGATCTCCAGAGCAGAACAAGGACTACTGTCACAAACGAAGAGTCACACTGGTGAAGCAGCAGCCTGTCCACACTGCCAGTTGGGAAACATAAGATGGGAGCAGCTAGTTTTAGCTAATGAAAAATTTGCTAATTTGAAACGGGTGATTAATTTCCAGTTAACAACCGGCTGTGTAGAGGCACTCTGCTAAATGCATACCAGGAATATCTGTATACAGATGAAGACGATGCTCTTTAACCTTTAGGCCTTATCCATGTGATGTGTCACTCAGGTCAGCTACCTGGAGAAAAAGGTGACCGAACTGGAAAGTGACAGTCTGGCCAACAATGACCTCAAGTCTAAACTCAAGCATGACAACACCCACCTTGTGCACAGGTAAGAAGACTTACCTGGTTTGGTTCCTGTATGAAAAGAAGGCGTGGTATATATTTTCACACGAATAAAGTCGATATAAAATGCTGTTTAACATGAGCGTAGCACGTGCATGTGAATTTAGGACAGATTCTGTGTTACGGGTGCCGTTACTTATTACAATGACCTTTACATATAATGCCTTACAATTCTGTCTGCAAACATTAATTGCACCTGTATGATAATTCTTTACATGTGCTGCAGATATGATATGTGAATTTAATCTATTCTATACCTACTCGGGTCTAAAAGCACTTTTAAAACGGTGGCTAATGTTTAAAATATTTGAAAAGCTGAACTTGATCAGAACTTGATTGTTTGATTTAGAATCCACTGCGATGGTGTACACGGGCAAAACTATGTGAATGAGTCCACAGATCTATATAAACATATGCAGTATTTTGGTTCTAGCTAACTAGTCTGTAGCCAGTCTGAATGACCTCTGTGTTTTTACCTTCAAGGGTTCATGAGCTAGAGGAGCAGGTGAAGGATGCAGAGACGAAGTCTGCAGAGAGTCTCAAAGAAGAGGTCAAGAAACACCGGGAGGCTTACACCAAGATGGAGAGAGAGAGAAACACTGAGATAGAGCTGCTCTGTAACAGGTAAATTAACCAGCACCTGAAGGGAAGTATCCATCATCCAAATCCTAAAAAGGCTGCTGCTAGATTTGGCTAGGCAGTTATTCTGTAACCATAAACTACCACAGACAGTGATTGTCTGTAGGTCTCATGAAATGAAACTGCTGTTACCCTTTAACTGCTATTAAGAGGTAACCGGAAATAAGGAAATGTGCAGCTCCACATGTTGAATACAGTAAACCAAAGCTGCTGTGCTGATCAAAGACGGTCGGTGTTCTGGCACAAGTAAGTCTAGGTGTTTTTAAAGTTCACTAGGGTACCGGTGATACCACACTAAAGCTGTGTTTGTGTTTGTTTAACCTAAGGTTACAACAGTTAGAAGAAGAGAATACAGAGATGAAGTTAAATGTGTGCAGACTCAAGTCTCAGACAGAAAAAATGGATCAGGTATGCTTGAGTATCCTCCTGTGTCGTCATGATGTAATCCTTTTATTGTTTTATATCAGCTTCATGAGTAGTTTCACACTGACGAGGTTTGGTCTTTTTTCTTTTAGTTTGTCTGTCCTCATCATGGTTGCTGCCAGGCCCCTCAGTTCTCACTGAGGTTTCCATATGTCAGATGTTGTGTGTCTTCCTCACATGTATCATAAAAGTGTGAGTGGTTGTTTTTCTCAGCCACTGTTTCCTGACTCGTTTCTGTTGCAGGAGAAGCAGAGGGTGACAGACAAACTGGAGGACACTAGTTTGAGGCTGAAAGATGAGATGGACCTGTACAGGAAGATAATGGACAAGCTCTGGCAAAACCGCCACGAGTTTCAGAAGGAAAAAGAGTCCATGCAGGAGGTGAGAAAATAACGTCATTTCCCACTGTAGTCACCAAGTAAGATAAGAATGGGTTAATGTGGAGCATGTTAGTTGTGTTTAACAGACTGTTTCGTCTGCAGTTGATTGATGATCTCCGTCGGGAGCTCGAGTATCTGCAGTTGTTTAAACTGGAGATGGAACATCCTGGTAAAGGCAAGGGGCTGTCAGAGTTTAACGCCAAAACCAGGGAGATGGAGATGGAGCACGAAGTGAAGAGACTGAAACAGGTCCGCACAGATCACACTCATCCTTGCAGAAAAGGCTTTCACTTCTACATTCAATTCCACAGTGGGCAGATGTCTCGTTTTATTTTATTTCCATTTAAAAAAAAATATTCTTGAAACATGCATATGTCCAAAAAAGGAGCTGCTTGAGCCCCATTAATGTATATTGGCAAGTAGCATTCTGAGGTAGAGACATCCCTAACCTATTTTTGTGAGCATTGCGTTTGTTTATATTGTACAATGTGCTACACAGAGATATGAAAGGTTCAGTGCCTCTGTCTATAAAAGGCTAGAGTACATGCCTAATTTAAAATGGTCTCATCTCCCAGTCAAATCCATCTCTTGTACTGATATACTGATGGACCCACTCAGTCCTGCTAACTTTACATTGCTGTATAAAAGTCCCATTCTGACCACATGTAACGTGCACTCCATTTCATAACTCTCTCACCGTTTCTGTTTCAAACTGACCCAGCTTTTATGTTTACGTTGAGCTGCAGAGAGGCCAAATATTCGTTTTTAGTTGTCATGTCCACAGCAAGCCCAAAGGCACTTAGCCAAGTCAGAAATGCTCTCTGTTGTATCCTCGTCTGTTTTTCTCTCCCCAACAGTCACAGGGTAGTAATGACCAAGTTTGCTGGCATTGGTCAGCCGTAGTTTCATACTTGATTAAATATTTAAAACAATATTTTCATAAAGTAAGAACATTCCTTTAAACTCAGAGAAAGTGACGTGTGATGAGTGAGAGAGTGAGACATGCACCCACAGTCAAAAGGCAGGCTGCCCTAATCACGTGTAATGGATGTGGATCAGTTATATTTGTGCTCACTGCGTTCTCAAATTCACGCACACATCGATTCAGTACTGGGTCTAGGAAAGCTTCTCTCTTCGTGTCCGTAGGAGAACCATAAGCTGCGTGATCAAAACGACGACCTGAACGCTCAGATCCTCAGTCTGAGCTTGTACGAGGCTAAGAACCTGTTCTCCTGTCACACCAAGGCCCAGTGCCTGGCAGCTGAGATCGACAACGCTTCCAGAGATGAGGTTGGTCCGTTACTGCTGGTTGGATGAAATGCTCATTCTTGATATAACTGTGCTTGTAATGCATTCCTCTTCTCTCGCAGCTTGTGGATGCTTTGAAGGAGCAGGAGGAGATCAACCTGCGTCTGAGGCAGTACATGGACAAAATCATTTTGGCCATTCTTGACCACAATCCGTCCATCCTGGAGATCAAGAATTAAACACAAATACACATTTGTATTAGTGAAGTTGTGCTAATCTACCTTTATCTTTAGTCCGTAAAGTTGTAATCCATAAGATTCCTGTCCTGGCTGATGCTTTGTAAGAAATACAGCTGAAGCTGATGGAGCTGTTTACACTACAGACAAACACTTTTGTGTTGTTGACTCAGTGATGTTTTTTTCCACAGATATTCTGCACGTTTGGCCCCCCTGTGAGATGTAAAAAAACAAAAACAAAAAAAACAGAACATGTTTGATTGGTGTACATATATATATATATATATTTTTTTTTCCTGGTGAACTGCAGTACAGCAAACAGTTCCCATTAAAGCTTTCCTGCATTTCAGCGTCAGCTCTTTGGTGTCATTGCTTTTACTTAGAGAGTAAATGGTGACACTAACCCTGGATATTTAATATTTCATCAGCTGAATCCCTTTAATGTGTGACCGCTTTCAATCTGGTACATAATGTGTGATCCTTACCACAAATTACTGATAATGCAATAAATGGGCAGTTTTTAGTTTGTAATCATAAATGAGAGCAAAAGTAGAATCTGATGTCACAAAAATCTTACGGATTACAACTTTACATTGCAGCTAACATTCTGAATGTTTGACGCTCGCACACAAATGTATGTACATTACCACAGCAGCTGGTCTCCACATCCACCTGAAGTAAACGCGTCTTTATAAGGAATCACTGTAGAGCAACTTCGCCATGTTTAATCTTACCCACCAATGTTTACCACTGTATGTTTGAAAGTACATAAAAAGCATCTTCCTCGTATTTTATGTGGCTACAGTAAAACTGTACTGATTTGGACAACTGCCTTTGACTCACCTACAGGCACGGAGTGGAAAACTGCTTTAAGAAGTGCAGCAAATAAACTGGGGCGGTTTAAAATCAGAAACTAGTTGTTGTGTAGCGGTTGTAGATCGCTACACAGCACATGAGCACTGATGTCAGCCTTTCTGGTGACACCTTTCAGTTCTTGTGATCATTTGATTGCGTTTCTAACCCTTTAATTTAGCTGTTTGAACACGGCCGAACGTTTACATTTAACAGTATGCTTTTCTATCAGTTTTCAGTAGTAGTTCCAAATGTTAATGTCAGTAACTACGTGAAACCTTTGCTTTCTGAAGACTATTCACAATAGAGATATTTAAAGGTGCCAATGGACAGAATTATGTGCCAAATCATTTGTGTTTTGCACAAATAATCTAGTAGATGAAGAACATCACACTACAGAGCTGGATGGCTTCCATGTACTTGTATATCAGTCAAATAAGCATGTGTATCTATGAATCCAGTGAAAGACCTGTAACATGGATTTATTCATGTGTAGAAATGTGCACACACCATAAAAACTGCAAGTCCAGATTAAAGAAAGTTTAGATCGTACCGTGCTGTTATTCTAAATGTTCTCACAAAATATGAAGATATTCAGGTTGAGAAAATATATTTAGCTTTGCAAGGAAATAAATACATGTGACACGTGGCGAAGCTCAAGGATCCTAACAGTGAACTAATGACATGCTTTACATTGAATATAGATTACAGGAAAACTCCACTGAGCACCTTTAAGGTCAGGTTGTTCTGCACTGTAGACCAAGTATGAAATCACATAGCATGTGATATAGTAACACACTTGTTTCATAGGAAAAGTATATATATACCTGGAACACTGACTTTAAAATAGGGTGTAAACGTTCTTATTCTGTCACGATTCACATGTTCACATTGATTTCTTTTATTTTTGTACCACACATGGAGATTTAGATGTGTAAATAAAATCCATTCGCTTAGCACCACAAAGTTGGTCCTGGTTGCTTATTAGTAGTCTTCTTGTTACTGATTAGGAAGTTTAACAGATATGTTAATGCAGGTGTGACGTCATGTTGTACTCAGAATGATAGGAATCCTGTCCAACCCCAGTTGGGACATAATTACAGTCACTTTAATATATTTAATGAAGTCGTGTGAAGTATTAACTGGGTGTTTGTCCCCACGTTACAGCGTTGAAATTTGATTCCTTTTAGGTATCCTTTTTCTTTTTAGCCCTCATTTTTGCATCCAGGAGCTAGTCACATGAAAAACACATTTAAGCTCTGTGAAAGCTGCAATTAAGTGACTTCTACATCACAATATAACTTCACATGATTTATTCTGAACGAGTTTGGGCTTTAATATTATTAGGTATATCAGAGTTTCAATAGCAAAACCCTTAAAAGTTTCTATTGAAACTATGAGCGATCAAAATTAGTGGAAAAATACAGCAAATTTTAACACTGCTTGCAGTGGGCCTGTAACTTGGGTCGTTTGTGTATGAAGGCAAAATTTATTTTGGCTTTGTTAGTTATTGTAAATAAGATGATTATGTTAAATTAAATACTGTCATGTTTATTACTCAAAAAAAAATAAATCAAGGGAACACTTAAAAATGATTTCTCATGTAATTTTGAAACCAGCCCTCAAAGAGTTGATGATATTGTTTTGGCAGCTGTTGGGTCATTTTGTTATCACACGCTGTATTGTGGTAAAGATTTTCGTCAGCATCCGACGTGTAAACAAACTGCTCGCTTAGTCTTAAAACAACTGCAAAGAAAATATGAAGCTTTCAGTGAAATTTGGCGTCTATGCGTTCATTTGGCTGTTATACTCCGGTCCAGGAGGCGGCGGTAATGCTCCATACGCTTCGATGTATCCGCCGCCAAAACGCTCATTTCACAGAAACAATATTTTTCTTTTCGGAAGAAGATCCCGACAAAGCGGCCCTGTTTCTTTTCAGCTTAAAAAAATAAAACACAGTCGAGAATCTGAAAACCGACGATGTACGCTCGGACAAATACCAGCAGCACACATGGAGACTTCCAAGATAGAAACGGGGTGAACTATGTTACATCGACAGAGTCTTTCGGCCACTGCTCTCAATTGTTCTGGAAAAAGGACCCCAACGACTCCGGAGTAAGAAAGCCCAGCAGCTGCCATCACTGTTAGCTAGCGACCATGGGTAGAAATAGCTGCACCAAATAACTAGTGGAACGAGAATTTACAGCTAAGCATTTAGCGCAGCATCTCTGTTACACGTGGTTTTTGGTTGGGTGTCTGTGGGTGAGCTGAAGCTGCAGGCTGTGTCACAGAGCAGCTTCGTTAGCATTCGGCTAACGTCATGCTGAGCGGTTTCTGGCCTAGTTTGACTCATAGCTGCAGAGCTAAGTGGCTAATAACTCGTTCCTTTTGAATTTCGTCTCTGTTACAACTCCACAAACGGTTTGGCGGAATTGGACGTTTATGTCCACGCATGCTGGCATTGCTGTCTTGGAATGAGAAACACCAAGTGACTACCTGCTAGGAAAATAATGATGGAGCAGCTAAGCACCGAGGTTAAGCTAACTTCTCACAACACTGTCCCAGTCAAAGCCGAGTACGCTTAGCCAGCAGCAGTCTTTCCAAATTATGACAAGACTAGAAAAACAGTTCAAATACGTAAACTTCCACACGTTAACCCGCCTTTGGTGTAATACCAAACACAGGCATGCCTTTTGGGGCAGTGGAACCAGTTTTAGATGTATGAGGCCTACAATATTGTTAGCGAGCAGCGCAAAGTAAACACGGCTGGCTACCTCGCAGGAAACGGGAGCGGAAGGCGCCCCGCGGAGGACTGCACTTCATTCAGTCTGGGACAGACTATCAGCGACCACAACCACACCATAATGTATAGAGTCGAAACATAACAGTCTGTGGGACGGCCTGCGGGGATATGAACCGTTCCATCTTAGTTTACTGTAGTTCCCATAGCTTTCCTTAGCCTTTAGGTCCAAGGCATCTGTTGTGACTTGTGGAAGTGTGTCACCCTGTATCCCTTCCCTCTCTCTCGCTTAGTGTCCCAACATTGTAAAGTGGACACACCAGCATGATATTTGTGTCGCAGTGCATAGTCGCTCTTCCACAGAAGCTCCTTAGGAGTTGATATGTAAAAAGAATAAAACACTTGCTGGTGTGTTGTCACGTAGCATCTCAAGCATGTAGTGACAGACATGGAGGTTTAACGTTTACATTTTACTGTGTTTGTCCTGATGTTTGAGTCACTCTGGCAGTGAGACAATAAGTTGTCACACCAGCAGACAGTTCTGGTGTTCATCTCAGACTCTTACAACTAACATAGTGAATTACTGAGCATTAAAATCACCATTTTGCTGCTGTAATGTGTGTGTTTTTTCTTTAATTACCCCGTTTGTGGCAGTGGGCAAGTAAAACTTGATGTGGCACAACAGATAAACAGACTCCCAGTGATAGATGACATCGTATTTAGGGATGCACATTATAAGCTGATATTGGCCCCGTGTTTGGATTGTCAAAGCGTCACAATTGTTGATTTATGTCATTACCCAGTTCTGCTCCATGCTCGGTGTCAGTCTAATGAATGACCTGAGGATTTTGAGTTGTTAGTGTCTCCACAGAAGCTGTGTGTGTGTTTGGTTCTAATGTTTTTGGATTTACAGTGTAGTTCTACATGTGGTACTGCAGTAGTTTTTCAGGATTTACTCTCAGAAGTCCTGAACATGCGTTCTCCGTTTTGTTTTGGTGTTCGTTTGCATTTCGTAGGGCTTAGACTGATTATGATGATCAACATACTGATTGAACTTCTATGTAGATGTGTACATGTGAAAGAGTAAAACTATATGTATTAAATACATAATAAGAGCAAATTTCATTAGATGTGTTTTAAGTTTAATACATAGTAATAAATATTTAAGAAAGGGCTATACCCTTTATTTAATGTGTCTAGATGTTCCCACCAGGTACTGAGGCTATGTCAGAGCTGGGCTCTGATTGGGATGTAGGCTGGAATTGTGTTCCTAGCTATTTTCTTTCTAATGCTTTGTCTCAGATCTGTCTGTCATCTTGATATCCACATATCACACCTGCATGTGCAGGTTTGTCAGGTGTTTCAAGTGGTCAGAAAGAGAGAGGAGCCAACAGTCAATGCTGGGTTAAATATCAAGAACATACAGTGCTGTGAATCAGTGTTTGCCCCCTTGATGATTTAATGTTTTGCATGATGAATTCATTTAAGGGAAGAAAACCTCGCCCAGTATAAGAAAGTAATTCCTTCTTAAATCACAATCAATGGTTGCGCCTTGGCAGTGAGAACTGCAGTCAAGTGTTTGCAGTACCTATTGATGAGTCTTTTGCGTCACTGCTGAGGAATTATGGCTCCCTCTTCTTTCCAGAATTGCTTTAATTCAGCCACACTGGAGGTTTATCGAGCGTGAACGAGGTCATGCCAAAGCATCTCAGTCTGATTTAAGTTAGACTCCAAAACCATAACATCATTGAAAAATGTCATAAACTAAGCACTCCCATTGGTGCACAATCTGAGCACGCACTTTATGAGAATTTCTTGTTTTCACTCAGTGGGTCGCCCCAGTTAGCTGCACACACACATTATAAATGTCACACCACTTGTAATCAAATAATCATTGCACGTTTAAACTTGTCCGTGACTTGTTAATGTATGAATGTAGTTAGTGTTAACATTTCCTTTAACATTTCTGTCACAGCCAAGTTCGACGATCAGCTGGTGTGATCAGCTTCCTTCATCCTCAGCAGCCCTCTCCACCTCCAGCCTCTCCTCAGCATCGCTCTCCAGTTCCAGCCTTTCCTCAGCGTCGCTCTCCAGCTCCAGGCTCTCTATGGAGTCCCAAGCACCAGCACCGGCGCCGCCACCAGCAACGACAGTGTCAGATGACATGGAATCAGACGAGAGGCCGTACGTCTGCGACCTGTGCAGCTGCGCCTACAAACACGCCAGCTCCCTGCTGAACCACAAACTCACCCACAAGACCGGAGACTTCAGGTTGGGACGCGAGCCTCGTTTGCATAAATGCCTGAAACGTTCTAGTCCTTTCCTTGTGTCTAACGGTCACGCCATTTTTGCCTCCAAAACTCAGGTGCGACTTTTGCAGTAAGCCCTACACCAACTACATGTCCTTGCGCAACCACATGCGAATCCACGGTCAGAAGCGCTACATGTGCGACCTGTGCGGGAAGGCCTTTCGCCTGGCCCGGTACCTCCGTAACCATCAGAGGATCCACGATGACGGGCCCAACCGCTTTGACTGTCCCTCCTGCTGCAAGAGCTACAGAACCATGTTGGAGCTGGCTCAGCATCGCTGCAGCGCTGCTGCGTCCAACCAGGTAGGTCTGTGACGAGACGGTTGCTGCTTCTGCTGATAGTGTGGGCTTAACTCATACCACTAACACTATAGTTCTCTCAAAGCTGTTTGCAGCACACATACGTGTGCTTGCATGTGCTGTATTTGAAAGAAATGTAAAATGCAGCGGCGTTTAAATGTGCCTTGTTTTGCTACAAAAATCCATCCCGCTGATGAGTGTGTCTATTCTACAGCTTGATCAAAAAGAGAAAGGATCAGTGTTTTCCTGAAACAACCGGGTATCGTAGGTGTTAAACGTTACTCACAGGAGGAAATGTAGTGTGTTAGGGTGTGTTTTCAGTGCTATAGTAATTACACAATTAGAGCAATATAGAATATCATTAGAGGGAAGTCTGCTTTCTCTTTTGTCCTGTCATGAATTAATGAATACACAGACTGGTACTAATTAATCCTTGACCCGTGGGTGTCCATTTGTCCTCTTAACGATAAGGGACACTGCAGATCAATACAAAGCTGTTCTGTGTGATCACCTTTATGATAAACTACTAAACCATGATCAGTAAGAAAACAAACCGTTATCACAGCTTACCTGTAAAAACCTGAAAAAAGCCAGACCCTGCTCGCTCAGTGCACTGTGGTAACGTGAGCTCCATGTAAGCCAGCCTGATTGTGTCTGCTGGCTCCTCTGTTACAAACTCCCAGCATTACCATGTGTATAAAATACACATTAGTAAACCAGGAGCACTGTTCACAGTAACTCGTTTATGGAATAACATCACACTCATTGACTAACATCTGAACAGGTATTCTTGTAGTATTGTGCTTCATGTTAGGGGACTTGAAACGATTAAAAGACTCAAATGATGAAGCAGTGGCAGGGAGATCCTGACCTGCAGCTTACACTTTGCTAAGAAAGCTAGCATCTTTTTTGTAAAACATACAGAAGAATATGAAAAATAATGTGTATCTTTTTTTCTTTTTTTGTTCAGCTATCTGGCATTAGCCCTTACTGCATGCCATGTTCAAGTAGCTGTAGAGCTCTGTAGAGATGCTCTTAACCAGACAAAAACACACATGATGTCTAATCAATATGCTTCGCACAGCGAGTTGAAAACTTATGTTATTCTGGCCAGGATCAAAGTCCTGAAGTTAGTTCTTCACTGATATTACAGCTGTTAACGTTTAACATTGCACTGATATAAAGCTACTGACTGATACTGTGAAATGAGCCAGTGTCAGTGCGTGACACTTTATCTGTTGTGTCGCACCAGTTTGGCATTGGGTGAATATCTGAAGTGAAGCGTAATGAAGACTTTAATATTTCAGAAAATGTGTTATTTATTTATTTCTTTGTAAAGAGGTCTCGTTGATTTTGCTGGAACAGAGGTGGGAATCAATGATAACAAGAAACAAGAGTATATAATATAAAGAAATAAACGCGTGTATATAATATATATATTTTAGTGGAAACACTGGCATGTATGGATGTTGATGTGTATGGCCAGGAATTTTTCTACACTGAAGTGTGTGTGCATGTAATACAGTGTAGTTTGTACTGTGTTTTCCTTCCTCTCTGCAGTGACCTGCTTGGGAGAGTGTTTATCCAGTCATCCCGTAGTGGAAGTGTGCCGCGGCACTAGGGTTAGACTAGGGTTAGGCTAAGATTAGGGAAAGGCTCAGGGCTCAGATGACAGAGAATTAATACATTTCAGCTGATTTTCCTAACAAGTACAGTAATCCAAACTTATATGTGTGTGTCTGTGTGTGTCTGTGTGTGCATGGGGTTGGTTCATAAGAACCGATTCAACTGTCCATCCTGCTTTAAGAGCTACCGAACCATGCTGGACCTGGCCCAGCACCGCTGCAGCGCCGCGGCCAAAAACCAGGTTGGTGTGAGCGTGAGTGAGCATGTGTGTGAATGTTGCGTGTGAGGCACAATCGGCAGTTTCAGGGAGAACCAGCTCGCACGGGCATTTTAGGCGTGATGGCCAGGATCAAAGTCCTGATGCAGCCTGCCTCTGATGCACGCACGGCTTTCTAACATAACAAACCCGTCACCGTGTTCGATTTAGGATCAGACCTTTTTCCATCTTTGGATCTTGCTGTTGACATTAACAGCTAAAATCTCATAGCAGATATACTTGAGTCTTTCCTCCTAACATTTGGCTGCTGCTATTGGAGATGGAGTGCTAGGTGGGCAAAGCGGGTAACTTCTCCTATGGCTTCAGAAACTCATCAGTGTTCTTACTCTCAAACTAAACCTTAATCTTTGGGACACATCTCAATCACACTTCAATCAAAAATAGAGACTGTGACCAGCAGGCACAGCCTTAGGGGTTCCACTCTGCCAGAGTTGCTCATTTTGGAAATGCGTACAGGTTTGTAACAATACTTCTTTGACCATATTTAAGTCGAGTCGATTTCCTTAGCAAACCTTTTTGTGGAGCTGTGCAGAAGTGTAAAATGTGTTGGGCCAGTGAGATCAGAGGTACCTGTACAAACAGCAGAAGTATGGACCAGTAAAGACTACTGCAGTCATCTTCTGTGAAAGATGAGATCGTAGAGCTAACACATCCACAAGTCTACCCCAGCTCTGCACAGCCGTTTGAGACATTGATGAATACTGAACAGTACCTCTGCTTGAAATGTGTATTGCTTGTAGGGATGCAGTGATGCATCAGCCAGTATCAGTTCTGGAAACTGCAGAAAATTAAGGGAACAAAAAAAAAATATTGATACCAAAAAGGCCATGAGCTAAATTATGATTTTACACGCTGGTATCAGCTCTGAATGTTGCTGTTTTTAGACCTGTGGCTTATTTACTTTGGTCTGACTCAGTTGATATGTTTGTGTACTTGTAGCGTTTTCCTCCGGTTTGGTTTCTTTTCATACACACAGAACAGCAGGCGAACCAAAATGTGTCACTACAAACCACACGAGGATGTTCAGTCTGCCACACGTGTCTGAGGTGTGTGCAGAAAAAGCTGTTGAATTCTGGACTAATGGATAGCTCCTAATTTACTTACTGGGCATTATTTAAGGCAAAAGCGTACTGGACATCTGCTGCACCCAACTACCATAACTAGTGGTTGGGTTGAGGTCGGATCACGTTTTCACCATCAAGGCAACATCACTGTTCTAGAGTTTGTTTGAACAGGGCTGAGAGCACCAAAGGCTCGCGCTGCGCTTGTTTTGGTCCACACCTGGACACAGTCCAGACTTTGGTTTAAATGGACTAAATCTGAGAGTTTGTGCATCAATCTCTAGTGCTTTGCAGCTCTTAATGGTGTTGATTACACGTGTAGTTTTCCTGCTGTGGAAGGCCATATTTAGAATTTTTCAAGCTTGTGAGTGAAGTGTTGTATGTAGCCTATACTGTAATTTAGCACAGGCTACATTAAGCTTTCAGACAAGCTCAGTCATGTTGATTTAAAAGTCTGTTACTGATTAGAAAATTGGCAGCTCATGAAACATCTGGCTGCTAAAGCCGAGGACAGCTGCTGGAGCACCGGACGTCAGCGGGCTAAAGTCTCAGCGCTTTGTTCCTGACTGGCTCACCTTTATCACCTGGGCTAAATTCAGTGCAACGGTTACTCCTTGTTTGTACTTACTGTTGCCATGACTTTTAACAGTGCAGCACAATACAGAATCCCAATACTACGTTTTAATATCTCATTATTAAAAACTAATTAGTGTCTGTATTTCTAAATACTCAAGCACACTTTGATACTGCCCGAGTCTCATGCATTCACATTTGCATTCACGTCCATGTCAGTGCTCTGTATAACAGTAGTGGACATTAGCGTCCGATCTCGTGATCGTCGGCAGACAAAATATGAGAGATTTGCACAAAGATGAGAAGGTTGTAAAACAGACAAAAAGCCAACCATAAAATACCTCGTATTGTTAGAGGTGTGATGAGGCAAAGGTAGGGGTAAGAGGGAAAACGTCAGAGAGCATGTTAGGTTTAAAGTAATGTCAGCAAAAATCCCGACGCTGTCGGGGTTGGAGGACGGCGCGATGAGAGGACGGCGTCTTCCATCATTAAATGACTGAGACTGTCCCGTTTTAGGAGCGGCAACCTTAATAGAAATACTGGTTTTCTGTTTGAGTGTGTGTGCGCGCACGTGTATATGTTTGTGGGTGTGAGGGTGTGTGTGTGTGTGTAACTTTACCACTTCATCTTCATCATATTAATAGGTTTAGACAGGGCAGTGAAAGGTGTGAGGTAGATGTGGAAGAATTAGCTGTGAACAGCACGAGAGCTTTGAGAACAACCTAAACAGCAACATCACATTCATCTGTCACCTCTTCTGTTTAACAGCGTATCTAACGACAGATAACATCACCCGTGTCTTTCTCTCCTACCCTTACTTCCATCCAGTCCGGTGGTCGTCGCTCCAACTTCTCAGCTACTCCTCGTCGCCAGCAGCAACAACAACAACAGCAGCAGAATAATGCTAACTCCATGATGCAACCGCATGGCGGACATGGCCAGCAGGAACCTCTCCCCTCTCACTGCGTCTCACCAATGTCCCAAGGAGGGCAGGGTGGGGGCGTGGCTAGTCAGCCTGTGCCTGACCCCCACCAGGTATTGTCAGGAGGAGCTCTGGTGAACGATTGTTTCTTCGTCGCTCTGTTGTTATTGGAGTTTATGTCTAGCTTTCTTTGTGTGTCAGCAGGGCCGCCCCAGCTCCGTGTCCTCTCAGGGCAGCCAGCAGAGCATGAGGAGCTCGTCCTCGAATAAACATGTCACCTCGTCCAGCGCTACCCCGTCCTCCTCCTACTCCCTTCTTCAGCCCCTGGTGCCTGAGGTAAAGGAGATGAGCTCGGGATACACTAGGCTGAGCGCCAACCCCATGGTATGAGAGAGTACCGCCACACACTCGCTGTTTGCTTTCTGCTGGCTAGCTGCCTTTCCTCTATCTTGCCTAATAACACCAGGAGTGAGAGACTAATGCTATAAT
>VOQK01026631.1:0-15283 GCA_015052645.1 Benitochromis conjunctus
GGGCTAACACATAGACATAGACAACCATTCGCACTCACATTCACTCATGCATTCACACCTATGGGCAATTTAGAGTTTCCAATTAACCTAACCCCACTAACTGCATGTTTTTGGACTGTGGGAGGAAGCCGGAGAATGTTTAGGAGGTAAAAATCTTAACATAGGAAGAGGAATATCATTACAGGAGTGCACTTATGCACAGCCATTATCATACCTCGACATACTCTACAGTTTGAAACTGCTTACCCTCATTACATAACACAGCTGCTCTCCTCTTGTGGTACTTGATATATGGTGGTTAGTGGTGTGACAAAATGGTAGTCAGTGGTAAGCAGCGAATTCCTGACCGAGCTCCAGTTGTAATGTGTTTTTTATTAATTATGTTTCCCACGCATCGGTGAGGACGTTCCTTTACACTTTCTTGTTTTTATGAACAAGTTTGATCAATCTTTAGTGCTTACTTCAAATGAAAACCCTCTACTTCTTCACCTTCTCTATGTTGCGAGGCATTCTAGGTAGTAATGTCAAATGGTTTGAATGATGTTGGCCCCGGGTTGAACACCTTACGCCCAGATAAACACATTTTCTGTTCAAACCTTGAAATTTAGGCCCAAGCCGTTTTCCAAAGAATCAACCGCCGTAGTGAGCGGTTTACTACCTGGCAAGAGAAATCTCTGACATTTCAAAAAGCGATTTTCAATTGCTATCTGAGATCTCTTGTGAAAGAAAAATACAGACATGACATTTGCTCTTAGTCACCGCTTATAATGAGCTGACTAAATGTATCGAATGCAACAGGGGAAAAGTGACAACACAAAGCTGCGGGTCTTTGGAAACTCCCCACAAGCGTCTTTCCCGTTCACGTCTCCTCTTATTAAGATGAAGGCTTTGAAGGCGTAAGTCAGTTTTTTGTTTCCTTTCCACTGTATGTTACAACCAGATTTTGGATGGTTTGCATAGTGTGGGTTGTTTGAAACAGCCCTTTTTGTAACGACAGCTGTGGAGTGCAACAAATTTAATCAGGTTTTCACAGATCCAAAGTGCATGAAGCGTGCAAAGGTACTGGAGACCTTCCTAGGGCAAAATATGTATAGAACAGGGCGTTTAAAACCATATTAAAGCCGGCAAGTTGATATGGTCGAGGTTCCTTTTAAGTCGTGCGTACTTTTTACAGTAGCAGGCATATCCATGTGTTATCAAAAGCCCTCCACAAAACAACGAGAGCTGGAGGGCAAATAGCACAACGTTAAGTGCTTGCACACCTAAATCAGTCATCTCTCCGTTTCCAAGTTCAGCACAGTGGAACAAAAAGCAAGGACATTTTGATATTACTGCTTTCAAAGTCATTACATAAAACACATTTTGTTAATTTGTGCTAAACTTTGAAAACTGAGATGCTCTGCACTCAGTTTATCTTAATGTTTTTTCCATTCTTTGCCAGATAAGAGACTTGAGTGCATATTGAGACGGGCTGATAAACTGCATAAGCGTGGAAGTTGTATAATCGATAGAAGCTGGTTAAAACTGACATTTTGGCTTTTATGGTACACTTTGGTGCGTCTTACTGCCAGCTAAATCGATACGAGATGTACTAAAAAAAAAACTCCTGCCTAACTATTGTAACAAGATTCTAAATCTCCTATTCAGGTGGATGGAAGGAGGATTAATAGAGATGGAGTAAGTCAACAAGGCTGTCAAGAACAGCCCCGCGGCTAAATGCTGCAAGTTAACTAAATTGAAAGAGCCATGGCACTGAATGGCTGTGGCTTGAAGGCATATGTCAAGTCACAACAAACCCAAACTGCAAAGGGTATCTGGTGTATTTTCTGCGTTTAAAATTCTTATAAAAGTCTTTTTTCCCCTTTTTAATCTTTATGGATCATTTTGGGGAGCCGCAAATCTCAATAGCAGCCTGTAACCACAGTATGGAAGGAGGGGCCAATCACGAGCGCAGAAGCCTGATTACAGCACATCATTTGGACAACAACTGCTGCTCTGAGGTTTGGCAAAAAAAACCCACTGCGCTTCTTGACACACTACAAGGATAAGGAGGGAAATTTTAAGTACATGTGCACGTGCTGCTGGTTTACTAATTGCTTCCATGTGTACACCATGATACAAACACATACAGCAACATTCAAAGATCTCTTTTGCTATAGAGTATTTGACTTGACAAGGCAAAGAAAGTTAGAAATAACCCCGCACACAATCTCGGCATCAACAACACTGCACACACACACACACACTATCTGCCATGCGGTGTTTCTCATGCACTTCTTTAATGTGCACTTCAATACACAGATAAGATGTACAGTTGTGCAGATCGTGCCTCATTTAGATCTGGGCCAACGCGGCGGGGCCTTTGGTGAAGCAGACATCTTGAGGCTGAGTGATGGGAATGTCAGGATTTGCATTTAAATTGGCACCATTGTGCGTACAGGGTAGAGTGTATTCATAGGATGTGAAAGGGTTCTCTGCAGCCAGATATGATGCTCTGAGCATGATTACAGAAGATCACTCTCCTCATGTTAATCGAGCTGGTAAATGTCCAGCCTATTTGTTTCGTATACGACTGCGTGGGAGCGCTTGTTTTGTTTTATGACACAAAGCACAGAGAAGAAAAGATAAGCAGATACAGTAGATACGAGATGTGTGCATATCTGCAGAGTTTGGCACTCATCGATTTATCTGGACTCTGTCACATCCTCACTATGCTCCCATTGCGTCATCGTTTGCCAATTACTTGCATCACATTTCAGTCACGGCCATGCATGAGCCTCGTCTGCTGCAGGCCCATAAAAAGAGGCGACTATGAAGGATTACAGGCTTAGAAGATGTTTGCATTTCATATGTACAAATACCATCCTGGCATTTATGAGGTTTTCAGTGACTGTCCCTGTTGACAATGTTACTCATTTTGAATTAATATTGTTTTATCGTGCATAAAAGTCATTGCGGAAATGGGAAGTGAAAGGAACAGAGGGCTGGAGTCTTTCCATCCAGCCACTTTTTAATTACTCTGGTTTTCTGATAGCATTTTCTTTCACACCACTACTTGATTTATGTATTTAAAAAAAAATAAAGTGTCATTGTTTCATTCACAGAGTAGAAGTATAACCACCCTGCTTCCAAAACAAAGATGGGAATAATACAGAATGCAGCCATTTGACAATCATTTAAATCCTAAATTAATAACAATAAAAAAAAAATACTGCCAGTGGCCAGAGGTACCTCTCTCAGCCTCCTAATCGTATTCACAAGATTTTCAGAAAACTTGACCTCTGACATCTAACCTTCTGGTCAAGTTCACTGAGATTTTTAGTAGATACACCTATGGTATGAATATGAAACTCCTATGTGGCTTCATCCTTGAGTTTCTCATTCACAAACTCGGGTGACAACAATGTCTGATCAGCCTTTCGTGGCTGAGGGGTAAAAAAAAAAGTGCACAAAGACAAATCAAAAGTTGAAACTGACCAACTGTATTCACAAAAAGAAAAAAAAAATGCTCGTTTTGAATTTGAGGCCAGCAACACACGTCAAAGACACTGGAATAAGATAAATGATGTAATGCTAAGCAGAAACAGCTCAGATATCGTCTAACTAGTTGTTTAGCAACAGGTCATCAGAATAATTCGCTATATAAAGAGCAGAAATCACTACTTGTGCTCAGAAAAACAATTATCAGCAATGATAGTCCAGGGCGACCTCAACAAAAGCAGAATCCAGAAACATCAGCAGCTACTATGGGCCCAAGATCTTTTGCAGGGAGCAGCAGTGCACAAGCGTCCTGTGCTTAGCAATATAAACAGATTTAATGTTCAGGTCTGGCGTGTTTTAGCACTCTGGATGCTAAAATAGCATCCTGCAGTCCAAACCCGTCACCCTGTAAAAAACACTAGAGACGCTGATGAGCAGGTGAAATCCTGCATCAGGCAACAATAAGAAACAATTTGCTTTCAAAACTACAACAACTGCTCTCCTCAATCTAAGAGTTATTGAGGTGATGCAACACTGCTGTAATTTTTTTTCAAAAGGAGCACAGAAAAACTGAAAAAAATACTCTAGCTCTGTTTGGATTTGAATGCCTCTTGACAAGATGGGACAAGGGAGAAAAGGCCTGAGTTGGCTAGTGTCACTACGGATAAAGGAGGATAAAAATGACCCCCTCCATCCACCGCCCCACCTCACTCTATGCAACTAGCTGGTCACTAAATGTGTCTGCGTGCATTTACATGTCTGTGTGTGGGGTGTGACCCCCAACGTAGGTGGGTAGGGGAAGCAGACCTGACTGCCCAAGGAGAGATGAGCCATTAAAGAGTGGTTTAAAAAAGCTTCAGTAGTCTGGCATGTTTCAAAAGCAGCTATTAATCAACCTGGCACTGAGGACACCCACACCTGAAAGGTGCTCATGGACACACGCAGTGTGTCACACACACATTAAGGATGTGCTAGGCTTGGTGCGAAAGGGAGTAAGATGCATTCACATTCAGGCAGTGTGGGGGATGGGGAGAGGAACGGAGAGCAACATGTATCTGCAAAGCCTGAGCAGGGATAAGAAAGAGATGCCATTCCCTCACTAAGTAGATTCATTCACCAAAACATATAAGTGTGTTACTAGAAATACTACAATGATGCACTCCTCAGTTTCAGAGAGATTTCAAATAAACAGAAGAAACGTGATATGGACAACACTAATTAACGCAGGAAGATATGACAAAGCAAAAAGTGCCCAGACAAGTAGATGCACCAAGAAATAATCAGATAAAGCTCTATCATGCTTGTCTAATTCTACACATCACACACTACACAGAAGCTACAATTAGCACCTGCTGACATCCAGATAAGTTGTAGTTTTCATTCATAAACATAAACCATAAAACAATGATCCCTCATAGGTTCACAGATACAAAGCAGACATTCACAGTTAAGTTCTTTTACAGGACCAGCAGCTTTAAGATATCTCATGTCTGATGTTCACCAAGATCCCTGAAAAAAAACAATGCTTGACTATATTAAGGACAGATGACAGAGGGAGAAGCTGAAGGCTGAATGAGAGAAACAGCAAATGCAGATGTATCCATGTAAAAATGCATGACGTGATGCATCTGTTGACATCCTGTCACGCTATGGGTCACCTTTCTGGCTCAATGGCCTTATGCAAGTCTCTGCATTTTGTATGTATGTGTACTTGATAGCTATGATAATACTAGACTTTCAAATGAGGCACATCCAGAGGAGCCCAAAAAGACATCATCATTTCTGTCCACGAGCGAACACTCAGCGGTGACAAAATGAGTGCTCGACACCAATGCATAAAGAGGTTTTATTACAAAACATCTTCATTTCTGTGCATAATTGAGGGCTTGCAACGTAATGATAAGCTGTTATTAAAGTCCTTAAATTCCCAGATTTATTACAGCATGCTGGGTTAGCCAGTCGTTTCTTGGAAGAATATTAATTGTGCTGTGAGTGCTCAGGAGAGTGGGCACTCGGAGTGAGCTCACTGTCACTGTTACTGTTACTGGAAGGGAAAAAGCTGTGTGGATGCTGTTGTTTTGACGCCAGTGCAGGAAAAACTAAGGAAAGAAGAAAGAAAGATCAGCGTTTTTGGATCAATTTCATTCTGCAATTAACCAGACAGCAGTCATTCAAGAGCTGCTCCAAATCTGTGTATGTGTGTGTGTGTGCACGCGCGTTTGTGTTTGGGCAATCACATGAGCAGCTGTCAGTGTGCATGTCTGAGTGGGTGTATGTGGCTGTTAGGGCTGTGTTGTGACACATGTAAGGCAGGCTACAACTTGCCTGTCAGAGAACGCGCCTCTCACAAGGCGGATGGGGGAGTGACTCATGTTCTAAAGATGTGGATTATTATTGTGTGTGTGTGTGTGTGCGTGCGTGCGTGCGTGCGTGAGACACAGACAGATACTATGTGTGTAATTGTCAGAGCAAAGTCAAAAGTGTGTAAAGACAGATATTCTGATTAGCCATCTGTTCTTTGGGGCCTCATCCGCATCAGTGTTCTCTGAAATGCACAAGTGGGTGTGTACATAAGTTTAATTAAGATGCTGGATGAAAGCAGACTCCTGCATCACTGTTAAACATGCTCTGTCCTGCTTTTTTTCATGCCTTTGGATGACAGATTGCAACTGAGAAATGAGACCTTCCATGACTCTTGCTTTCCTTCAGCAGCCTATGAAGGATTTCTATGTAAATGAGGATTTGTATGTAATGTCCTGAACTCTACGAGAGTTATACGCTCCTATCGCATGTCTAATGGTCCCAACAATTTAATATGTCATTTTTAAAAATCTCAGCTGCAGTGCAGCTAACCTTCTGGACGTGCATGTCATTAATACTAATGATTTCCTGGACGTTATGGAGAGCTCCTTTGAATGTAACAAAAAACAAACACATCCAGACTCTTTCCCCTCTTGCTCTTTGCGGCACTTAAACCTTTAGACTTGGCTTCAGGCCCAAACATTTTAGCCCTCAGATTGGTGGAGAAAAGGTGTAGGAACTTGAAAATATCCATCTGCTACAGATCGCTGATTGAAAAGAAGTCTTTAAGACACACCAAGTCGACTTCAAACCCTCTCTTCGATTTACTTGAGAGTGGACATTTTTCTCAGGTTCTCCTTTGGGCGGCAACAAACTGATTGGAAACTATTAGGAGACAAGGGTCCATTTTGGGATCTTATTGTTAGAGGCTGACAAGCTTTTTTGTGGCCAGTGGAGCCAAGTTTTATGCTTCTCTCTACAAAGGCTCCTAAAAAAAAGGAAAGGCTTTGAAAGATAGCTGACAAAAGCCCGCTGTCCTCTCCAACTCTCCCTCATCACGCCTCTCATTCCCACCTCTTTACCTCTGACACAAAAACACGTTCACTATCTACTTGCAGGAAAATTGCAATCAAAACCAATTTATTCCTTGCTTCCTTTCTCAAACAAGTTGCTCACAGAGAACAGACATCTGTTTACTATGATGTACTGTAGTCTTTTTTTAATGGTGGAAACGAGACAAGTATTTTCTCTCATCGCAGAGTTCACTTGTGTTAACACAAAGTATTTCAATCATAAAATACTCCAACACAACTCCAGTGCAAAAAAGTTAAATATATACACTGTATGAACTTGCACACCTTCACCAAATTATTATTTCTCATAAGCAGTAGTACCAGTATACATGGCTGTATATAACAATCTCACTATTTCTCCTTTGTACAAGCAACCCTCACCTGACTCGGGGCCCATCACGCAGCGGTTCCCGGTGGGTGCGACCACGGTTGGCCCCTGGCAGGGTGCGTCGGTTGGCAGTGGAGTAATCAGGCTCCAGCTCGTATGGCTCTTCTTCTTCGGGGCCCAGGCTGCGGCGATCATCCTCCAGACCGTACGGCTCAGGCTGGAAGCGTTCTGGTTGTGAGCGGTTCAGATCCACAGTGCTGCTACCCATAGGCACCTGGGGCTGAGCCACGTGGCCATAGTCATCCTTTCTGATAGGCAGCGTGTAGCTATTCTCCGGCCGGTAGCTATTAGGCATGTATGGGTACCGTGGCGGTCGGTAGTTGACACCACGAGAAAGACTGCCGTAGTTATCCGTCAAATCGGCGTAGCCATCGTGAAGACCATAATGGCGAATGTACTGGCTCTCCGGTGTCTCTCCGTACGAATCGTTGTAGGAGTTGTTGTAGGAGCGTGTCAGGGTTGAGGTTGCTTGAGGCGTTATGAAGCGGTCACTTCCGTTCTTCAGGTATCGCCGGTCGATGGAATCAGTGTAGCTGCCCAGCGGGGACGTGCCTTCGGGCAGCGGCAAGCCGTCGGGGCCGAGGGGCACCTGACGCACTGTCCGAGTGGTCACCGTCTTCACCATCTTAGTCACCTGCATGGGGAAACACATACACATACTGTCAGACAGCGTAGCACATTGTTACGGCAAACCTATGCTTAGATTTAAACAGAATGGTCATCTTTAGGCTGAAAACACTCATAATAAATGGGAGCACTTGGAAATGTTAAGGTTTAACCCCAGATGCTGTGTGTACACAGGAAGTGCAAATTCAGACTGAATAGTGCTGCAACTGAGCCTGATGGAAGTTGTATAGCTCCACTGGACCTTGAGTCCCGAATGGCTCCTCATGAGCAATGTAGCATCACAGTCTGTAGCTGAGGGACTGTTAAAGCCAGACCTGCGTGCACATATTTCTCAAATTCGCATCATCCTTGAGCTAAATAACTCTGCTTCCTCTGCTGTCTCTGTGGTTTTTTTGGCTGGAGAATGACAGACAGCGACTCCCTCCTTGGGCTCTCTGCCCATACAGAAAGCAATTTGCTGCCCACTGAATTCTGCTGTGGCTGATAATTGGCTATTTTGTCCAGGGCTATAAATTCATCTTTAAAATTAATGAAGCTGACGAAAATTAACCGTCATCTGCAAGGGGCGCAGGTCTGATGTAGTTCATGTTGTGCTTGACAAGGTGTTGCAGAGAGTTTTATTCCCTTGAAAACTTAAAATCTAAGAAAAAAGAAAAAAAGAAATCCTGCTCATGTCCGATGGGCTTCATTTTCAGTACCGGGCCTGTTAATTTGAAAACGCTGTCTTTATCTTCACATCAACACCATGATTTCAATTTTAATCAGGAGCAGAGGCACGTAATAATATCATGTAACCACAACGAAGCATTAACCCACACCACAGAGGACGGCGACACGAGCAAACACATGAAACACATATCAGCTGTTAAACACGGCATCCTCATTAACTTGCTTGAAACAAATAGAAACTTTCACTGGCCTTGTTTCTTGATTACAGTCTTACTGTGAGCTACATAAGACAGCCTATTTCAGGACCGTCAAGGTTCATTTCCATGTTTCAAGTACAGTAATTACTGAATAGTTTGAATTTGTTGCTAACTGCACAAAGCTGAGGTGGAGTGGCATAATAAAAAAAACCCAAAGAGCTCATTTGCTTGATTTACATCAGCTAAAGGATGTGCATGACCTTAGAATAACAATAATGAGCTCGCTTTCATCTTGTTCGTTCACTGTGGCGGGTCATAGCAGGACCCAAAGTCTAGACTGCTGTGGTGCTCCTGCTGGGCCTCGATGAACCAACAAGAGCTAGAGGCTGAATGTTATACCGTGCATGAGGTGGCTACGTGGGCACAATATATGCCATTTAATTCACCACATTTTTTAATATATAAATTTCCTTTTCTTACATTTTTCCTCAGATATATAGCTTCACCACAGAACCCAAACGTTCAACAGCAAGATTAAAGTATGAGTGTTTCTTTATCATATCTAATATTTTTTAATCACCTTTTGTTAATATTTTGTGCTATTTTATTCTGACAGAAACTGAGAGGAGGGTATGTTGAATGCTACAGCTTCCCAGTCTCGACACGCCCGGCTGCCTTGTACTAACACAGCTTTTTAGGCGATTTGCAAGGCCTGCAAAGGGAGCTATCGGATAGGTTTCAAACGCTCTTTGATGTGCGCTCAAGTTCACAAGGCGTTAAACCGTCACGCAAGGGGAGACGAGGGACCCGGGTTTCAGAAGAGCCTCTGAAATATTCTCAAGTGGTGTAAACAGGCCTAAAAGAGAATTGCTAAATTGGTGGCAAATATACATGCATATGAAGCAATACTCCAGATTTCTGTGTTTGTACATGCTTGGAAAGTTGCAGCAGTACTGAAAAATGTTGAAAAGAAAAAAAACAAACAAAAAAGCCCACAGGCAGTTAGACACAGTCCTAGACTGTTTACCAAACTGTTAAAACAGAGGGGAAAGTAGCAGGCGTCAAACTGTCCACTTTACAGCACAGTAAGACATTTCACAACCTCTGTGGCTTTCACTTTATCGAGAGCATAAACTGACAAGCTGGCCATGGGTTAGTGAGACAAAAATGAGGGAGTTATCAGGTTTTTGAGCAGCTTATATGCAAAAACCTGAGATTAGTTTTCATCCTCTCTTAAAGAGAATAACGAAAATTAAAACTCTTATTATCTTGGCAAAATTCAGGCCGGCAGAGGGAGGCAAGAAATAACACAAATCACACAGGGTTCGGCGTTCTTTACTGGGTCTGTCTCGGATAGGGCGGGGGTCGAGTTGGTGACCGGGGTGGGGGTGCGTGTGGCAGGCCTGGACTCCACTAACAAGTTGTCGGACACCAACAATGGGTGGTAGGTGTGACGGGTGATGGTTTTCACCACTTTGGTGACCTAAAGTTGGAGGGATATGTGGGAAAAATTGTCAGACACCAGTTCTGATTCACATAGTCTGAGTGTAACAAGCAACAGTGTGCAAAAGAGAAATAGCTTAGGAATAACAAAATGATCTAATAAACATATACAATGCTACTTTAATGAGCTGGAATCACTGCTAAACCACAGATGTATGTGAGAAGTAAAGTCTCCCTCAGTGCCCGTGGAATCAGCTGACCAGCCAAGTGTCTCCAAAGATGGTGTGTGTCACGATCCAGAGAAGAAGATTTGGCCTCAACCCAAACAGTAGTCCCAAAGTGTTTCTCTGTATCAGTGTTAAGTGGGACCTTAGAGGGGGAGCCAAATATTTGCAAAGGAGTAAAGCTCTCCCATAATTCTAATATTTAGCTATTATGTGTTTCCCATCATGAGACTGTCATATTCTTTCTTTTAACCCTCTGAAACTCAAAATGGCCACAGCTGGCTGGTGTGTTTCTGTTTTTTTTAATCTAAAAAATTTTTGTGCACACTGTATTTTAATAACATCAGCATCTAGCAACAAATCAGCAATACATCACAAACAAGGAAACAGATATGTGACACTTAAATATTTTTGCCATATTCTGTCAGATCACTGTTTATGTTATAATGTCAGGTGTGGAGCATCCACAACCATTCAGTCTGGAGGAGGCTGTAAAACTTTGTGAAGGGAGGCTGATACAGGTCGATGAGCCAATGAAGATCACTTCTGATGGATGACAGCGACACCAAGGTGTCGAAATGTTTAAAGATTTCAACTTTTCTGTCGTTAGCCCGAGTCACTGAAGCTTTCTTTGAGGTGGATCTAACATTGCTGGAGTCTTAGAGAATAAACAGCCATACGATGTGAGAATGTAATCAAACTGCTTATCAGAGGGAAAGTGTGAGTGTAAGGACACTCGAGCCAGACATTAGCATAATGTTAGCTTATAACCAGCGGTTCTTGTTGTTGTTCAGCCGGCTCTTGTTAGCTGTCGGAGACGGGAGGGTCGCGTGTCTGATCTGCCCACAGTAAGTAGTTGCGACAATATCGAGAATAAAAAGGCAAGTTTATGCATATTTTAGTGTGTTAGAGCTCTGATTTCAGTTCAGGACATGAGGCTTGAGATGAGCAGGAGGAAGATGAGGTGGAAATGTGGAAAGAGACAGCAGTGGTGGAGGTGCCAGATCAGGAATCAGATCAGGAATCTGGCAGATTCTAATAAAATTCGGTATATACCTATATATACCTTTACCTTTATGTGACACTGAAACTTCAGGCTTTAAGTTAAACGTACCTCTCTAACTTATTAAGAGCTGTTTGAAAAAAGAGGCCCAGATGTAGAGGCCTCTGGGTGAAAACACCTCTCACTTCATTTATTTGAGGTTATGGTCTTAATGGCTAGTCTTCATAAACACAACATCATGTTCATTCTGTAAGCTATGGTCCCAGTTAGAGGCAAGAAGGAGGATAAAGGAGGCTTTTAGGACATGAGAGTGTGGTGTCCCTTGGTTTCTCAGCCAGATCAGTTACTCGCTTGTTGTCTCTGGTTTCAAAATACCGAGGTGGCAATCGTTAAAATGCTCAGCACCACTTCCCTAAACGATGGATGATGTCACAGTGGCTACATGTGCTTTTCCATGCATTTTATGGTCACATAAAATTTTGGGGGAAAGTGAGCTTTAACACTGGGCCTGTTCATTGAAATCATGACTTAGATAGAAGTTATTATTCGGTTTTGTCTCGATTGTTAATTATTCCTCTGAATCCAGCATTTGTCAGGAAGCCTCAACTACTGTAGCCCCACGCAGAGCTAGCCTGCTACCTCTCATTAGCCTCCTGCAGTGAGAATAGACAAAGACTTGAGAACCCCAGTCAGCAATTTTGACTACATTGTATCTGAAGCACCAGTCAAATCATTTTTGCTGTGGGTGTCAGACACTTTCAGCATTAGAGCAACGAGCTGAGCGATCTCTGCGCGTCACAGGAGATGGAGCTATTGACAGCTGTGTCGATTTCAAGAACGTCCCAAGGTGGCAGTTTTCCTTTGATTAGCCGCTTCGTTAGCAATTGTTCCACTGAAGCCAGTTTAAAAGGGGTTCGTGGAATTTCTGACACCACTGTTGCAGTGTATCATCAACTTTTAGGAGGATAAAGAAAATTAAGACTCTTGTCAGATTTCAAAGCTAATTATGGGCAGCGTCGGGCTCGGCCATACTTATAAACCATGTCACATGGCTGCAGCAGTTGTCTGCATCGTGAGAGAAAAGAGTTCTCTAGTAACTGCCTAGCCTGTTGAGTGTACAGTTTATCGTTATGAAAGACATTTATTTTTTTATAACAGCCATACATGAATAAATCAGCATTTGGCCGTTTCTTTTTTCCAGAAGATAATAACCAGTTGCTGCTTCAGGTTGACTTGCCATTGCATGACGGGCAATGAAAATGCCATTGGTTTAGTGGTCTGCATCCACACACACACACACTAGCTCACATCCAGAACAATGAGAAAGAATGCTGCTTTTATTGGTCCAACTGTACTTTAGCACTGAAATGACCGGTGTTTTATTCAGAGTGTCTGCCAGCAGGAAAAGAGGGCTGGAAGGCAGCCAGGGAAAAAAAAGAAAAAATAAGCATGGCATGGAGAGGCAGGAGGTAGACTGTGGATCTAATTGAGCATGTATGTGTTCTAACTCACATGCACATTCAGGGTCTGGGCCAATTCACTTTTGAGTTGACCTGACTGAGCGCATAAACAGAACCAGCAGTTAATCTGCCAATGAAAGGTTATTCAGAGCTGTTTTGCAGCCTTAAATGAGAAATTTCCAACATTAACTGCATTTGTCACCTGAAACTTACCCCAGTCTCTTTGCACAACCACACCGATCTACATCATAACTCCCATCCGTTTTATTTTTTCCCCATGGACAATCAGGGGATAAAAAACATTTCTCTTCCTTTCCCATTATTCTAACAAGAAATTTTCCTGAATACTAAATGAAAAGAAAGGTATTTACGACTGAGCAAACTTTTTTCTTTTTTTGCCTGCAAATCAGTAATATGGGAGAAGCTCCAGTGCTTCATCTTCAAACAGTCAGATGAGGAATAACCATCAAGGGAGAGGAGTGTGTTAGCATTAGAAAGCATGGCAAAACTTTGGTTTAAAAGAGCACGTATGCACATAAATACAGCTGACTTGCTGAGAGAAATGGAAAAAAGGGAGAGGGTAAAGGAAGACTTCGGAAAAGGGAGTCAAAGGCAGGAGAGGAGTTGGGGAAAAAGACAGACAAGGAAAGCGAGCAGGACAAAATTCTCTGTTTAAATTCTCAACTGGGTCTGGATCTGTTTACCACCACAGACCTACAACCTTCCAGAAGTTCACCCTGAGCAATCTACTTAATCTGCTTTTCCCTCTCAAAGTGACTTCCAGAAAACAGGCGGCCCCACCTCTCAGCAGGGTGGCGGGCCCTTAAAACTAGCGTCCTTCCTTTCCCCGTCCTCGGCAGCAAAGCCCTTGATTAGTGTGATGTTTTACTGCGTGCGTTTTGTGTGTGTTACTCCTAACAAGTCTTGCGCTGTAATGCATAAAAGCGTGTGAAAGCGTTTGTGTGGCCAATCCCCTAGCAGTAAACAGGCTGGAGGGCAACGGGTCCTCCCTGATGAGGGATTAGACCAGGCTTTTTAATTACAGTTTTACAGTCACAGGAGTAAGAGCTCCACACAGCTCCTCACCACTGCTCTGGAAGCCTCCAGCTACAGCAGCTGACTGTAGCCACAAAGGCCTAAATCTGAATCCCCCCCTCAAAGATTTTGCAATACAACCCTATCTCTGAACTCCTTAAAATTTAGAAGCAAAAACAGAGTTTTTTTTTCAAGCCCAGCATTATTCTAACGATGACGTTTGGTCAAATACAAACAGCGACAAATTCAGGCTTTAGCAGATTAATGATGCCGCCTGAAACGGTTTCACAGCTCTGAGATCTTCAACAAGGTACATGTTAAACAAGCACCAGATTTACTTTGACTTCACGAAGACTAAAACAAGTTCACTGATATTAAAATTCCTCACCCTTATAATTTAATGCCTACAGTATCAGGAAAATGTTTGTGAACACTTTGTAATCTTGTGTTTCTTTATAAATATGACCTGAAACATCATCAGATTTTTATTTTTTTTTTACAAAAGTCCTAAAATTAGGTAAAGATAAAAACTAGACTTGGATGTTTATTTAAAACATCCAAATGTGCGGCGAAATGGATTGCATTCGTCAAAACTCTTTCGAGAGAGGAAGCATGATGAGCTGCTGTTTTTGAGCAGGCCCCACAAATCTGATGTGTTTGTGCCATTATTTTCTTTCTCAGACATTATTGTGAAGGTCTGACTTTGATTGATCCCTTTTCCAAACTCACAGCCGACTGCCATCTCTCTGATTCAAAGAGTCTGATTCTAATTTCACCTCCATATTTACTGCTAAGGCCACAGATTGTCAAGCTTTTGCTTGCAGCTGTATATCATAGTTATAAATTATAGACTTTCTTATAGTTTATGGTTTCACCAAGGAATACTGTGACACTGTATAAAACAAAGACAGAGAAAAACTACGCAAAAGAGAGTATTGCTAAGGACAGATCAACCGAGGTGGAAGCAGCAAGCAGTGACTTAAGTGAGAGGTCGCTTTTAGCTTGTGATGATGCAGAGTTGTGTTGCACGCTGCTGCTATAGCCTGTATGGGCACACAAATAATGGCGGCGTGATGGGAAAAGCTATACTGGTACAAAAGTAAACTCACCTTCACGTTAGCTGATATACCCTTACAGAAAAACAAAAGAACACAGTAAAGGACGAATCAACAAAGGAGCTTTTGAGAAGCACAAAACTGATAGAACATCAGGGGAGTTCACTCATAATAATAATAATAATAATAATAGTGATAATAACAAATAAAAGAAAGAAGATGAAGCAAATAAAGCCATGAGAAGGAGATGAAACCACTTTGGGCTGTAGGATTATGGGATTTAGAGTTCTTAAGAGTGGAAGTCTGGGAGTGGAGATACAGTACCAAG
>VOQK01026632.1:0-15345 GCA_015052645.1 Benitochromis conjunctus
GTTTTATTGCAATCTTTAAACAGAAAACCGACAGGGCTGTTCAACAGACCACTGGGTAACCAAGTAATACATAAAGAGAAAAAAAACAAGAGTAAAAGCTAAGGGTTAACTAAGGCAAGCTAGCGTCACAACTCTAATAAAACTAAGTTCAGCGGTATACCAGATTTTACCAAGCAGTGTGCAACACTGAACAGGTTTAGCAAACAAAATTCAAAAGGAGAGGCAGACGAGGAAGATACTGCATGTGCATTTCTGAGCAGCAGTTTCCCCATAATGTGAAGGCTCTTCAGCCTTTTATAGTCGCAGGTGCATACAATCAGCCAGTCATTTCCTCTTGGAGTGTCATGGGATCTCCTGGCAGCCAATCGTTTGCATGGACTGGCACACTTCAATCAACATAGAAGAGGGCTGGCACAGGTCTCCCAGTAACCAATCATCCACGAGTCCTAGCACACTTGGATTTGCATAGATATAAAAAGGCATTCTCACTCCCAAGGCTCAGGGCCGTAACAGTATCATCTAACTTAGTATATTTACATTTATTTCTTAGACGCCACTACATGTTAGGAGCAATAATGCAAGTTTTGCTGTGTCATATCACATTTTTACGTGCTGTAGTTTATCAAATGAAAATGTTAACATTTAAAGAATATGAAGGGTTAGATTCAACTGTATATACACAAGCAAGCGTATACACACACATGTTAGGACTGAATGAAATTAATTGGAAACTAAGTTGATAAAAGTTATTTATTTTCAGTAAAATGATCAACAGTGGTCAGCTTTTTAAATCTGAGGCTTTCCTTCATTTGATCATTGAAACAATTCGGAGGTTTGAACTACTGGTTTAAGTCAAGATCTGTGAAGGAGGTACATTATTCGCTGTGTAATCAGGACAATATTTTTTAAAACAAGCCAAATGTTCCCACTATAAAGCATGTGTACAGTTGACAAATCCTTTTTCGCTCAGTAGCCCGTTTTTCTTTATTTTGCTGTAACAAAATATCTTCCTTTTGGACCATAAAGTAATCAGACAAACCTAAACAGCAGATCACAACGTAAGAAATGCAACTTAGAAGCCAAGAGGCGATGGTATAAAACACAATACAATGTGAACAGAAACACGAAACCGCACCCAGCAATCTTTTTTGACAAGTTTCCACGATATTCAGTGGAAAAGAAACACACAAGGCTATGGGGTTTGTTTGGTAGTATTTTGGTTTTGCATTCTCACATCTCCTTTGGGATGTTTCTCAACAGTGAGGGAGAAGAGGGCGGCTTGAAATAGAGATGACTGAATAGAAAACATTAATTTCCGTAGCCAGAATCTCCCTGTCTGTTGCAGATTAAAAATCTCCTTCAGTGAGAAACCAGCAGTGTTGAGTTACTTTTTTGTACAGAGGATTTTGTGCATCTGCGTGGGAGAGAATCCAAAAGTAGGGTCGATGATCTAATTGCGGACTTTCAAGTCTGAAGGCAGTGATGTCTGTCCCCTCTCTTACTCTGTGTGTGTATTACGGTGACCCCCATGTGCGCTAACTGTCTCTCTAATGTGGTTTGTCGTGGGCCAGAGAGGAAGCACAGATAAGTCTCACATAGGCCACAGTGTGTTAAGTTTACAACATCCCATTTATGTATTCATTTCAATCACTGTATACTCTGGTGATATGACCCTCACAGTGGGTGAAAATATTTCACAACATCTCAAAACACACCCGGCCTCTGTCTAATCTTGGAACAGTTGCAGGGAGATAGAGGCTGTTTTTTTTTTTTTTTTTTTGTTTTGGGGGTTTTTTTGGTTTGTTTGTTTTTTTTTTTGCTTTTTGCTTATCAGCTCATTAGCACATTCCATTTTAAGACCATGCAAGTCACTTCTTTACATAGCTGTTTACATCCATCTCTCCATTCTCTTCCACTTATCCTTATGAGGGTAGGCTGGAGCCTTTCCCTGCTACCATAGGACGAGAGGCAGGGTACACCCTTGACAGATTGCCAGTCTGTCGCATGGCTAATGCATAGACAGACAACTATTCACATTAGGGTTAGGGTCACATTTACACTTATGGGCAATTTAGAATCACCAGTTATAACCGTTTTACAATATTTATCAAATAGGACTTCTGTGTCTTAGGAAATATCAGTGTAAGTGTTTTTTTCCATTTATATAAACGTAAACACTCTAAAACAATGTCACCTCTCCTCCCTGTAGTTGAAGCAGGGACTCCTGCTCAAGGGAATGATGAGCTGGAGAGGAACCTGGTGCACGTGGAAAAGGTGGCCTATAGTCAGGGACTTCCACCTGAAGCAGTGTCTATTATGCTGGAGTTTGCCATGAGCCTCCGTATGGGTAAGACTTTGTCTTTGCATCAGTTTCAAACTGGGTAAATTGGGGAATTTCCAGGAGGAAGGATGGGCTTGTGTAACAGAATTATAGAGAGTAGCGTGTCACAGATTAAAGGACCTAGCAAGTGTACTTTTGGTTACACCTTTCACACTTAACTGGTTTGAAAACAACAATTCACCAAGCCTGCCAGTCTTTGTACTGTCAATAGAACCAGAGCGCATTTAAGCACTACAGATCGATTGTAGTCTTCTGCGATGTAATATTGTGAAAGTTCATTGAAGATCTTTATAGTAATATAACATTAATTATATAGTATATAAAATATAAAGAATTATTATTTCTCATCAATGTGATGTGAGTTTCATTCTTTTAATTGTACAGTCATCTGGACAGTGTGAAAAAAAACGTGTGGTAATGTCTTTCATATTATGTCATTGTGCACTCTTTAAGGTTTCTTTTGATAAATTATGCCTCTGAATTTCTTGTGCAGGGACTTCTCCATGTGTCCGGGTGCTCAAGTGTCTGATTCCTGCCTCTGTGGTGCCACAGGAGGCTGTTGTTCGAGCAGTGGTTTGGCTAAGTATTGGGAAGATGCCCATCAGTACTCAAGTAAGTGCACATAAACTATTTGCACTAAAACAAATATTATAACTTCAAGATTAAAACATAGTTATCCTTCTTTAGGCATTTGGTTAATTTTTTGGTGTCCAAATTCTTCTCATTTTCTGTTCGTTAATTATTGTCTGGAAGAATATTTGTCCAGAGAATGCATGAGTTTGGCTGTGTTACAGCTCCAGTTGAGCTCCAGTGCAGCCACTGGAGCTAGTCGTGTCTGTTCAATATAATGAACAATATAATATAAAATTGCAAATCTACCAAGTCCACCTTTTCAGCTCTGTGACACTGAAATTAGCACAACGTCTATTTTTGGATTCCAAAGAGCATCTGAAAAGTGCAGGAAGTGAGACGTAGGAGCAGCATAGAGAAACCATTCAGCTTTCAAAATAAAAGACAACTCAGAAGTTCTTCTGGTGTGTTTTGAAGTTCAGGCTTGCAGCCAGTTTATTCCTGGGGTCACACTGAAGACATGATTTAATTGTTCTATTTAATAAGACTGTGACATTAACGATCATCAAACTTTTTCATGCAGGTTCTTTTCATAAAGTGGGTATTGACTGTATTTGATATGATTGATGCAAAGGACCAGCTACGAGCAATTTATGGTTTCATCTTCAACTTTGTCACAGATGAAAATCTGGTAAGTGTGCTGGCAATCTTTATAATAATGGGTTGTAATGACTGTTTGGATAAATCTGATGACATCCAACCAAAATGATATACTGTTCATTTACACTTGTCAGGCACACGCTTCACTAAGCTGAACTGTGTTGTTAACTGCTGGCAAGATGAATAGTTATGTTTTAAAGGTGTGAATTAAATAATCATGTTGTCAAAATTTTTCAGTGTCCTTTCATCTGCCATCTCTTGTACCTTTTGACCAGAAAGGAAAGCGGTAAGCCCAGTATTTTCATTCTCGAAATATGATCTGTATACTATGAACATACTATTCCCTTTTTTTTCAGTTTACTTCTGTATTTCACCTTTATCCTTATGACTTTTCTGAGTTTTTTTTTTAACATCTGATTTTGTCATTGTAGTGCGAGTCTTCAGAGTCAGGAAGCTACTGGAACTACAGTCTAAACTGGTAAGAATCCTGCAGTTTTGATGTCATCATTAATCAAGTAAATGTCATTATTTCCTTCCTCAGTGTGAGGATCATTTTGGTGTTTAATTGCCGAAATCCAACAGCACAATTTTCCCATAAACAGTTACCCTTCCAGTTGCCCTTGTCGTACATCTCATTACGAAAAAACAAAAAAATGTGCTGCAGAGTACAAAGATGGGACTGATTACATGTGCTGATATTTATTGTTTTCTCCTCAGGGGAGACAGCCTTTCCTCCTGCACCTACTGTCACTTTACAAAGTGTTTTGCCCTGAACTGGTGACACTCTCCATTCCATCACGGATGAAGGTTTGTACATAAAACGTACTTGCTTTTGTAAAATGACCATTCTCTTTGATACAAAGCCAACATGGTAGTTTTCCTCTTTTGTTGCAGAGTGGGTTTAAGAACCACATTTCTCCGTGGAAATCAGCGTTGATTGCTGTCCAGAAGAGGAATGGTTTGCAAGGCGCTTCCAGCATCAGCCTGGTCTTCACGAACAAGGATAAAACCAACCCAAGGAAAAGGGTATGCATCTTTGTGGAACGTTTTATTGGGTTTGCAAGCCAACCTTCAGCTACTGCTGCTGCCCGACAGTGCTTTCCCAGCTTTTCATTTGTTGGAGGGTCACATTAGTTTGTACTTTATTTGTGCCGTCAAGAAAATTTGGCATATTTTCATTCAGATTTACACTGCAGATCATTTTCTTGATTACTTTGAATTGTCAGACCACAGTACATTTTCTTGTGCTGATGTTTTTTTTTCTTCCCATTCATTATCTTTGTGTTTTGAACTGTTACTCAAAGAAAATGCATAATAATTTGTATTCAAGCCGTTTATCATGATTTTAACTCCTTTGCGTTTTACTTTCTGCTTCTTTCTTAGAAACACTGCCACCTGGATTTTCCTGCTTTGATTCCTGTACTGAACAAAGAGGCTCAATCTGCGCAGTCCTCCAGCAGAAAGGTGGTCCCTCTGGTGGAGCTCCACTCTTTTGCGCAGCTGTTGGAAAATATGCATCGTATAGAGGTAATTTCTCCTGTGATAAATCTCAGAATTCTGCATCTTTCGAGTGCCGACACCGGGGAGGCATCTTGATCTTTCGCGGTGTTGCTTTCTCTTATCTAGTTCAAATTTTACACATCAGCTGTAAATCATTTCAGCAACAGAATATAATGTATTCTAGTTGGTACTTTTTGCTTTTTACTGGCCACTGTAATGTCCCAGTAAATCAGATGGAGCATGAAAATGAGAATTCCTTCTTCCTAACTACCAAGAAACACCAACAGTGATGACAGCTGTCAAAGGAACACTGTGGGCCCAGGATGGACTAATAGTAAATCAAAAGACGAATCTGTGATCTAAACTACTAACATAGAAAAGAGAATATAGAACAAAAATTACTTTTACACTATTAGAAAAAGTACACTGGCTACTTGGATGGATGGCAAGAACTTGTGGCTGTTGGGCTTAAACAGGTTTTATATTTTTTGTGTCCGCTTGGGTCCCTGTGATGTAAATTTATTCTTGGAATAGTGAGTGCAAGAAACTCATCTGTGGAGTACTGATATTATAACTCGCCAACTATGCATGCACCCAGGCAGCAAGTTTAAAGTGGACTGAAAGAAGTAAAACAGGAGAGAGTACTCGGCCGTTGGGACTCCAGCTGTCCGTGTCTGTGGCTTTAAACAGACTTTTTCATAAGGAATTATATATGTAAATATGCAGCATCCCATGGTGAGCCCCCACAGCAAGTTCACAAGAGAAAGCAGGGGGATTACTTGATTAGTTTGTTTTGTTTGTTTGTTTGTTTGTTTGTTTGTTTGTTTGTTTGTTTGTTTTTTTAGATACAATTGAATGTATTTAAGTCCCTTTAAGGGGACTCATAACAGGTGTATAAGGTACAAAACAAAACTTCCTCAGGTGACTACTTATGTTAAAGAAAGTTTGTTTTTGTTGTATTAGGGATTTAATTTTATGTTTAAATATGCAAACTTTAAAAAATATCTAAATGTGTATTTTGGACATTTTATCTTCACAAGTGTGAAAGAAGACATGTTATTGATGCAAAAAGGCAGAACACCTCACCTCTGAATTTTCTTAAGAATAATAATAAGAATTTTCATAAGAATTTTCTTTTTTCCTTTAGTAGCTGTGTTTAAATTGTGATATATCCTGTAGACCACAGGGTGGCGCTGTGTTACTGTTCTGTTTGTATCAGTACTTTGTGCTTGGCCATTAAAAACTTTGTCCTAGAGAAACCACAGCGTAAGTGGCCTGTGGCTGTTTATTATATTAGAGCACAAACTGACTTCATGAGCAGAGCGCTTGTCATTTGTATTTTTTTTTTAAACAGGCTGTTGCTTTTTTTATTTTTACAGATATCATCAGCATGTTATTTGTCCTTTCATGAGTAATGAAAGCAAGGGATGTTAGTGGAGATGTATCTGAGTAATGCATCGGACAAAGTTGCAAAGCAAATGGTCATTTAGAGAGGCCTTTCCATAAATGTCTATTTGCCCTGCAGATTCAGTGACCTGATAAACCAATATAAGTCATTTTTAATGGATTGCAGGGTTTTATGCGTCATGCTACATAAATTCACCTCTTTCACTGCCCACAAAGCAAACATGGACAATAAGGCTCGGAGGACGTTGGTGCCAAATGTGTTTATAGCAGGGAGAGTGGTGCTTTGCCACGTGTTAGGAAAGACAGATGAGTACAATCAATTTCCCACATAAAACTATTCAGCAACGGCATTGACAAAGATCATTGATTATTTCCCTCACGGCCGGCTTTCTTGTTGTCAAAAGCAGAATGGTGCTTTCTCAGTTTAACGATACAGTTGCTCCATAATTACTGAAGAGCTGAGTTGTGTCCATTTACAGTCTGTCGCTCTCTCATTCTAATTCATGTATTAAATTGACAAAGTCCCCATATTGAGAGGCAGCTGTTCAGCCACAATAAGGGACTGTATAAACTATCCAGTGTGGTGGAAGAAGTGTCCCTGTGCTGCCATTATGGGGATTACCAGATACTGAGGAACTGGCTTAAAATTAGATTGGTGGCCAGCCCTGAGACAAGGACACGAGCATCTGTTCATTCTTACTCTCTTCTTATTTAGTTCAGCTTCTGTAATTAGTTTTTCTTTTCTGTGTACCTGTTTGTCTTTATGGATATGTGGTTATTTTAGTATCTTAATCATAATTTTCCTTTATGTGTTTCCACCAGCTGCCTGCTCAGATGGGCTCGCTGCTGGGTTCCAGTCTGGCACTGCAGTACCTAGACTGTGTGCAGGATGAGTCTGCCCTCCTTCGCCTCAATTTCTGGTTAGGCTACGCTTTTCATGAAGGTAAGTCGGGAAACACACAGGGACAACTACATAACTGCTGTGACATGTTCTTTCTAGAAGTTAGAGCAAAAGCAGAGCTGACCTTGAGCTGAACCCCAACATAACATAACTTAACTTTGTTGCCATGTTAAAGGGATTCTTTTACAGAAGGGTTTAAAGACATATGAGAGTATGTCTCCGTGTGAAGATGCAGTGCATCTGAAATCTCCTGCTGTCCTCTTTGTAGTGCTCTGAGTTTTTCACTCAGTAAATACCCTTTTTGGCTGTATTTTTTTTAAAGAGTTTTTATTCTGTGGCGATGGAGGACCCAGCCAGACTTCAGAAGAAGCTCTCCAGTTTTTGAACAAACTGCTGTCTGCACAGCACTTTCTGCAGGTGAGCCCCCGATAGCGACGTCCACAGCTCACTAGCATTTTTCGTTATTTCTGATGCTCATTAACCTGTCGCCACACGCGTACCTGATACGTGCTGTGTACCAAACCTGAGCCAAAGATTTATTTCACATCATAATTTTCTCCAACAGGAGGGCTTTTCCAGTTCAGAGGTTTTCCTCTATAAATTTCTGAATGTTTGGGATGGCTCACTACTCCGTCCGCAGATCCTCGGCCTGCTGAGCAACATTCCGGTTGTTCCAAGTTCCCGTGAGTGTTACCTCCACAGATCACTGCTTTCAGTGACCGCCTTTTTCTTCACAGCTCAATTTTCTCTCCTTATGTCTGTCAAACGTACACTTACATAACACTGCTTTTCTCTCTGACCTTGTCGTCCACTTGAATAAAATCACAGTCATGTTCTCATCTTAGCAAGCTCTGTCATTTTGTGCTTTATGTAAGGAACTGTAATGCATTGAATTGTACGTCAGGTACAATAGTGACCTTTTGTCTCCTCCCTTCAGAAATCAGAAGGCTTCTGTTTGAGCCTCTCATGCAGCTTTTCTTCACATCCTCGCTGTTTTTCAAGGTAGGCTTTTCTTTCTCAGACACAAGCAGATCAAACCTGCTCCCATTACTGTTCAAAGTTAATAGAAAAAAAATGCAGTAGTGAAAAACAGCATAACAAACAAAGCCTTTGTATAGTTCAGTGTTTAACATGCTGCATAATTGGTTCTTTTTCTCTCTTTCATGTTTGTATCTCTGCAGTGTGGACTGATAGAGTGTCTTAACAATATGCTGTTGAAGTGGCTCACCTGGCACTCCATTTATGCGCTGGAAGACGATCTGGACATCAGCCTTAACAGCCACACGTCCATGTGAGTTTCACATGTGTTCAGTTATTTTCAGTTCCATGTATATAGCATGTTTTCTGAATAACAGTCATCTCAAGGCAGTTAATAAATGCAGAATTTAGAGAGAAAACCTGGATGATTTAGTAATCTGACGTTCGCATGTGCTAGAAAGTGGGGAGGAAGACGGAGACCTGCAGGAGAATCGGGCTCAGGGATGGACAGCCACTTGATTTATTCCAAAATCGCAATATGTTGAATAGAAAATCCAAAAAACAGTGAATACCCCAATAAATGAAAATCTAATATGACTCAATAAGGAGGGTATTGTAGTATGCATTGGTAAAAATCTTCCCTTGTGTCAGATATTATAGAACCTGTTCAGCTGCATAACCAGTAAGTGATGCAGAGGTCAGGGTATTCAACACAGCCCCAGTCATTTGGATGACGTCTGCATCAGCTGATGGAGGAAAACAAACAGTGTGTTGATTCAGACAGCAGACATCAGTAATGGCAAACTCCCTACGCAAGTGAAATGGACACCTTCCAGCAGCGAGTAGTTCATTACTCAAGCCAGATAAACATTCCTCCGCAGTAACATGTGCAGGATTACTCCCCTTTTCAATCACTACTTCAACCCTTCCACATTTCTTCTTACCTTGGAGATAAACGTCCCTGTCCGCCTGAAAATCCCGAATCCAGGTACTGTCACACTGTGGTCGGGGAAGTCTGAGTGTGTCAATGCCGCACTGCAACACTCCATGAAGCACATCAAACTCCACTCTCGGTGCTCCCCGTGGGGCTCAGTCAGCTCACCGTGCTCATCCATAGTACTGTCCAAACACCTCACATTCTCCACGATGATTGCTGGAACAGCTCCTGCTCTGAGACCCTGTTGTTTTCTCCCTAGCTTCTCCAGTATTACAGGCTTTGCTCGTGGAAGTAAGAACTGTCAACACGACTAACTGGTGAAGACAAGGCAGAGGAAAATACAAACACCGGGAGCAGCAAACAGAACAAAACACAAACTACAGGACATTGCAGACAGACGTTAATGGCTTACAATAGTGAGAAATTTGTAGAGGAAAGAAAAGGGAGGTATCGAGACAAAACACTCAGTACATCACGGGCCTGGGCCTGTAGAAGTTCACCTAGTGGACGGTTCGGTATGAACCATAATTATGGGCTTTATCAGAAAGGAAAGTTTGAAAGTACTAAGAGGTTTTTAAGATATGATGAGATTTGATCATTCAAGGCTTTGTATTTAAATGAATTTGAATGTAATCCTAGATTTGGAGAGCCTTTAGAATAATTTGATAATATGGAATTATAGAATTTCAGCCTAGGAGTAAAAATAACCCCAAAACAACCCAAAACTATGATATAGTTTTTCACCATCACTTTGAGATGGGATTTTTTGAATATTGGTAGAACTGTAAAGAGAAAGAAGCTCAAGCTTAAGTTTATTAGGGAGTAGATGACACATCCTGAAGGCCAAGGTAATGCAATACTTAGCCGGTATCTGGTTAGACACCCATGTTCTGAGACTTAAAGTGCCAAATATGATAACCTAAATACAAAATTACGTCTGATTCCTGCTTTCGTGATGCTTGAAACTTGCACTTTGTGTCAAATGCCTTCTCATAGAAGCTGCCTTTTATTTATTGTGCTTTAATTGACTAATTACTTTTTTCACAGGACAAGGCAGAGTGGTTCATTTTGATTATTGTCAAATTAGGTTAAATGTCAAGTCTCTTGTTGCAACTTTTTTTTTTTATTATTCTTAATTACGTTAAATCTTGAAAGACAACTGACATTTTTATATGTTGCAACTATTTAGCTTGAATTGAATCCATCTGTTATCCACTGGCAGCTAAAGCAAGTCAGGTGGAAGTGTTTATTGATATGTTTTCCCTTTGGGTTTTGAGCCCGTTTATACAAGTCCTTTATTTGAAATTTGTTTGGGAACAAGTGCCACCTTAATATCCGGGGAAACGATTTTCCAGCTTCCAAATTGAAGGGTGGCGTACGAGTCAATTATGTTTAAATGCCTGAGCTTTATCACATGTATAATCCTGCAATAAATGCCTTCAGTAAGTGGAAAGATCCATTTTACTCAGTGCCATTTCCAAGTTCACCTGTGGTATTTACCCAGCGTACAACTCATTGAAGAAATCATTGATTACGGATTGTGTTTGTGTGCGCTTTCCTAATATCGGTTTGATTCAGTGTTTGTCATTTGCGTTTGCAGTGAGCTGCTTTGGATGGTTTGTTGTGTTTTAAATGAAAAATCGCAACAAAGTTTCAAAGGACACGAGTTAAATGTTGTCACAAGTTTGATTTAGCATCAGTTTTGGGTAAAACAACTCTCTCTTTTGCCCCGTGTTCCAGAAACATGACTCTGTCAGGGTTTAAGGATTCGGTGATGGAGCTGATTCACTTTGTGGGTCGACTGGCCTCTGTGGGCCTTCAGCTTGAAGGCTGTCACTGTCTCCTCCTCAGCTTCGTCCTGGACTTCTATGAGACGGTAAAAAAAAAAAGAAGAGCTCGAGTTAATGATTTTATCTGTTTTGTGACTTTGTCATAATCTGTGTTTGCGCTTTGTTATTCCCTCCATATAGTGTAACATTATTTAAAGATCACCCCGTATTTCACAGAATGATGTCCTAGTAGGGTTACCTTAAAAACACAAGCCCAGTCTTATTTGGCAAAACGCAAATAGAGGGAGAGAAGATAAGATTCCCTGAACAGCTTTAAAGATCAACTTGTAGCAGAGCAGACTCTTCAGCAGAGATGCTTATTCTATGTCTGAGGCTCTGCTTTAACTTTTTAATCTCTGTGGGTGCTTGTTACATGTTTTTCTCCTCCCGCAGGTTTGTGACACATTTCTGAAGTATGGCCTCCCCCTCATAGTGATGCCTCCAGCTGGAGTCTTTTACCCAGCCCTGTTTGCCACTGACCCCGTCAGCGTGGACCGACTAGCCTACATCATGCACAGGTGGGTGCTTGGCACCTCTATGGAAAGCTGCCATAAGCTTATCTTAATGCATACATTAGCAATGCCCTAAGTGTAGTACGTCATATGCTCCTTATACATATTTGATAAAGGGACTGAATTGGAATCAAATGGCTTAATTGAACTTACATGTTAATGCATTATTAATGATGGAAGCCAAGGGGCAATACACTGAAGCCCTCTTCAGATTCTTTCCTTACGTGGAATTCAAGTATCATTTATAACTCCAGGCTTTAATAACACACGTCCTTATAGCCTAACTAATTGAGTACACCCTGGGGTTTTAAAATAATTTTACCGAAGCTAAGAGTAAAAAGCCGTGACTCCAAAATTGAAACATAATTGCACGGTGTTTTTTGACTGACCATAGAGAACTGGCTGTTGTGCAGTGATTTATCATCACAGAGGCCGGTGGTCCGTTGCTTTTATTTATTTTTTCTTCCATTTTCATCAGGTACAAAGTGAACTTGACATCAGCCAAGAGTCAAGAGAAAGTGACAGAGGTAAAGATGGATATTTATTGTTTTTGTTATGTGTAATTGTAATGTGCAATTACGTATGTACAATATTATACATAAAATTTCTGCTTTAATGTTTTAGTCTGTGCTCTCTCTGTGTTCTGCCCCTTCATTCACTTTTGTAGTTTTAATAGTAAAGCTCTTTAGGAGTCTACAAGCATCTACTTAAACCTGGTGACTTTAATATCTTCTCAGATGTGAACTAAAGTTGTTCTTTATTACAGCAGTTGCTGTGAGCTGCGAATTTGATAGTACATGTCAGGCAAGCCAGTATGCGCGCCTGAAAATGTCATTGGCAGCCTTTATTAAGTAAAACAGCCTCGGTAAATGGCATTCAAATTAATCATCACAGCATCAGACCTGTGTAGTTCGGTTATACTCTTACTCCACTTTCTTAGTTTCTCCTTTTGAAATGTGCTTCTCAGCAGGCCTTTCACATCAGCCGCCAGACTTTCCGTGAGTTCAACCACTACGTCGTCGTCATGGTAAACTGCCTGTGGAACTCCAGAATGTTTCATCCAGGGATGGGCGTACAGCTGGGAGAGGAGCTGCTTCTCAAGAGCAACGTGCCACAGTACGGGTCGAGCTATGACCTCGTCCATCACCCCGCTTTCATGAGCTACGCGGTCAACTTTCACCAGAAGGTGAGCGTGCGTCATTTATGCATCGATTTGGATTGAGTGCTACATGCTGCATGCTACAGTAAAACCCGCTCCATGCTTATTTTCATACTGCGCAGGGACTTAATCAGCAGGCAGTGTGGTTAATCATCTTACAGGCCAGATAAATGTGGTGTTAATGTATCTTTCACAGATGATGCATTAATACAGAAGGAGATTTTATTATTAATGAGTGCAGCGTGAGATGGGGCTTTTCATCAAGTTTAATAATATACGCACCTTTTTTATTTTTTGGTTGGGTCCAACTGCATCATCCAGCAGTGATCCTTTGAGATTTACCAAGGCTGGCTGTCGATAAATATTAATGTTCTCTTTTTATCAGTGTTGGCCGGGGAAAAAGGACATGGACCTCAATTCCATAAAGGTATGAGAGGTCTCCTTTTCATTTCCCTGCATTTATAATACAGTTCAGGTGTAGTTTGATGTGCATCAGTCATGTTTCTTAGATTAATAGAGACATCTTTGATCACACAAATCTTCTGATGTCTGCAATCTGATCTGACATGTTTCTGTGTGTGTGTGTTTCAGCACTCCAAGCCATGGAGTTGGTACCTGGAGTATTTGTTCACTCAGGGCTATGACGGCCTTAAACATTTTGTTCAGAGTAACATCAGCTGGCAGCTGAAAGCAGACGACGGGCAGGGTGACGCACAGCAGAGGTAGAAGCTGAACCCAGCGGAGAAGAAAAAAAACCCAACTCGCTTCTTATATCACCCCCCCACTTTAAAAGAAAAAGAAAAAAAAAGACTTGTACATATTTATCGCCTCGCCTCTTCCAAGTGTGCGAGTATCTTTTTATGTAAATACAGTTTTCTGTCCTTATAATCTTGTACATTTAGCAATGACGGCATAATGTTTTTTTCCCCCCTTGTACAGCTTTTCAGCTACAAAACCTTTTAATTGCACTCTTGAAAAATAAACAAGTGTAAGACTTTTCCTTTTTATGCAAATAAATATGACCTGTTGTATCTAAACAACACAGCACTCACAGTTCACAGAATGCAAATTATTTTAAAATAATTTAAAACCTTGAGTTTTGCTTCTTTCTTGTGAATTTTAGTCCACCATTATAAAATGGTATTTGTTTGATTTTGGTATGAGCCAACCTGGATAATAGTCCCTGCCTACTCGTCTTTTTATCTTTAAAAATGCTTAAAAAAAAATCAACAAAAAACCCCACTACTTGAAGTTTCGTTTTTTTTTCTATTTCATCCTAACTCATCTCGACTGTTTAACTTCTCTTGTGCTCGTCTGTGTATATTGTTCACATTTCTTCATTTCAGGATAATTTGGAAGTTTATTGGAAGAAAATACTTTCTAAATCTAAAAGCAATTGAAAAGAACTCCTACACGCTCAGTTAGTGCTGAATTCTTTTTTTTTTTTCTCTTTTTAATTTCAGTGTTTTGGTTATACCCAATGAAGGTTGGATAGAACCCAGTTTGCAGGATAATTTGAAAGACATTCAGAGAACTGCCTGAGCTCAAGTGGGCCCTTGGGGAAAAAAATTCGAACAAAGCACAGTGTATCTTGGGTATGCAACAAATTATTAATTTCATCATTTGTTGAGGAAATGAAAACTCACGGATTCAGACCCCATGGTTGCATCCTTGGATTCCTGTGCATGGTGCAGTGTGTTGAGCTCTACACTACTACTACTTTTGGCTTTTTAAATGCTTTTTAAATCTGTAATGCTTCATGTTTTCTGTCACATATGTACCTTTACACTGATATAAACATGGCCAAAGTTTTGAATGATAAGGTCAGTTTATAAAGTAACCCCCAAATGGTATGTTTATCTATTGTTTGTTCTACGGGGTGTTTTGAGAGGGGGTGTCCTTTTTTTAAGTAGATTTTTGGCCTTTATTGCGATAAGATAGAAAACCAGGTTTCTGCATTAGCCTTTGGCATGTGGGTCACCTGCTCTACCGAGTGAGCTAAACTGGCATCCAAGTAGGGATATATTTAATGTGACCATCTCGGGCACAAAGCAAACTAACTACAGAAGCCCCATCACCTGCTGTTTAAATCTTCTGTTTGACAGGGGCAGCCAATCAGAGGAAAGTTGGTTTAAAGGGTGACTAGAGATTATTTTGACCTTTGGATCATGCAAAGCTACTCTGTTGGTTTCCAAGAATAAAATATAAGGCTGGAATTAAACATAGTGGTTCTCTATTAATATTAGAAATCCGTCATCCCTTCCGTACTTATGGACCTCTGCAACAGAAATGTTTATGCTCACTGTTTGCAGATATTTTATGGATGACATAACAACCCAGAACTGGGTCAGAAGGACAAAACCGAAAGTGAGAATTTTATTTTACATCTTCCGAGCTTCACTGAAGTTTTGGGTTTGCAGTAAAATGATGAGATGCGGAGCTGTGCACGTTCCCTCTCAACCTTGAGCTAAATGACTTCCTGAGCTCTTTTTGGACAGCTCCCATTCAGCTCCTACCGACCCCCCCCCCCCCCCCCCCCCGCCCCACCACC
>VOQK01026632.1:35333-51738 GCA_015052645.1 Benitochromis conjunctus
TCATTCTAGCTCTTTAATATGGTTCTGAGAGGAAATTCAAAGAATCAGACTAGTGTCTTTTTTTTTTTTTTTCATCATTTTGAGTAAGGGTTAGTTTTTCATCTGTAGAGAGAGAACAAAAAGAAAAGGATACAAAGAAAAGACAGAGGGACAACCCTGGAATTATGCTTCTTGGGAGATGAGACGGCGTTTGGTTCTGCCTGTGGGACTGCGTGTGCTACGTCTCGTTAGTCTAAAATGCAGCTGGGAGTTTGCAAATGTTGTCATGGGGAAGCTCAGATGCATCGTGGGAAGCCTGAGGCGGTCCAGGTGAAAGATAAAGTTTAAATAAGGACATCCAGGAGGTGAAATTGAAAGGAGTTCCACAGTTGACCGTGTTAGTTATTATTATTACATTCAGCCTACACATTTATAAACTTTTAATTACATTTGGATTAGTTCTACACTTCAGAGAACAGCTGAAAAACACAATGCCACTTTTCATTATTATGGAAATTGTTATTTGGATATTTGGATCCATATCTCACAGTCTGGTGGAGGGAGGATTTTGTGAAAATGAATGCAGCAAATGAAGAACAAGGCTGTGGTTTTTAAAATTTTCCCAGTCTCATACACTTACTGGAAATAATATCTCAGTATTAACATGAGGAGCATAACTAGTAACATATATAAAAAAATTTAAGATATATATATATATATAAATATATGTGGATTTATATATATTTTGGTTTATCACTCACACTGAATTTTCTGCTGGTCAGTGTAAAAAAAAAAAGAAGGAAAAAAAAAAACTTTGACCTTTTGTGACTCTACCAGATACTCAAACAACCTGAGAAAAGAACAGGTCATGAAAGGTGGCAGTTATGTGCACTTGTGGAAGGAAATTATGCATCCCTCCAGGAACACTAGCATTTTACTGGAATCACCCTGTAAAAATCTCTTTTGAAAAGCTGATGCCAGAGGGCTGATAACTGATGGGCTCCAGCCAGTTTTCCAATTTAGATTCAGATGGAAAAATGCAAATGTCATTATTTCATGTAGTACACTTAAGCAGACCTTTCCTCTTGCTCTCAGATTGTCATGGGTCATGGAAAATTCTTAATCTGGTTCATCTAATTTATCTTTTTTTTTCTTTTGGCGTTCATGCAGCTGCTCCCAATAAGCTCAAGAGTAAATGACATGTTCGCCTTTCATCTCCACGATGACTCCATTGGGTCCTTACTCGTTTGTGATACTAACAAACAGAATATGAAGTCACAAGGTGTAACTGTGCTCAGTTTGGTGACATACAGACTGAATCTCTCCTGTTTGCTGATAACACTGGTTTTTAGCTTTTTATTAGTAGAAGCTCTGATATAATTAGTAGGGCTGAGTTTCAATTATCAATTTCCTGAATCTCAGGTTAAAGCTTTCATTTCAACAACCATCAAACAGCTAAAACAGTAAATGAGAGCAGGTAAACGGATTCCACACAAAGATGTAAACACAAAGCGTGGACCCGACGCATCAGATTCTGTGAGATGTCGCTTTCTCACCCGACGGCACGTACACGGACACGCCGTCGGGGCTGAAAACCGACAGCTCACAGATTCTGATGCTACAGGTTTCATTACTGTCCAACCAAAATTAAGTGAAGCAGCAGGAAAAGATGATCAAAACTACGCTTCACGTTTGATGAACATCGTCATGAATTCCCTCTTACCTTTTCTGTTTTGCTTCCACCACGATAAAATCACACTTCCTGCACAGCTCTCTCTCTCTCTGTGTACTTCAGGAACAGTTTCCCATCTTAAATCTCTGTTTTCTGCATTATTTGCTTGCTTATTATGCACCAGTCTATCGTTGTTTACAGCGCTGTCGCACACTGGTTTTTTTAAATGGCCTCCGACAAGAAAGTCTAATTTCTGCTGTTCAATACTGAAGAAATTTAAACTTTTTATAATTATATCAAATTGCAAAACGCTTAGCTGTGTCTCTAATAAAACTTCTGCAACTTTGCTCTGCTTCACTTCAGCAGCATCAGGTAATGTTCATATTGTTGATTCATGGTGTTCTTCTGTTTTTGTTCTACTGCCGAATATTTTTAAGGTTATCTGCTATAAAAAGCCAGGCCAGGAAAATCTCCTTCATGTTTTTCTGTGTTTTATCCTCAGTTACTTTGACACAAGGACATCTGCTGTGATGCTTACACCTCTGATAAAGTCTCACAAGTGTCAGCTTTCTTTTTATAGATATAAAAATTATAATATTTCTGACTGTCTGAGGCAAAATTTCCCCGATTCAAATCGAATCAAATTGAATCAGGGATTGAATCGAATCTGGACCTTGTGAATCAGAATTGAACCGATTATAGAAACAAGAGATGATACCCAGTCCTAATAATTAGGATGATCTGCAGTGCGACATTGTAAACACTTCAGTAGAGGTTGTGAGAAATTAATAGCTCTTACGAAATGAGAAGAAATTATTGAATTTTTGGACTGCTGGGGGAGGGGCAGCGTACACCCTGGATAGAAAGACAGCAATCACTCATGCTCACATACAGGCCATTTAAAACCATTAAAAAAACATGCATGCATGTCTTTGGTATGGAAACAGCTTTATTGCTGAAATTTCTCCAGAAGCATTAAAAATAACACAAAAACAGGTAAACTGGGCACCAACTAGTCTATGGCTCAACAAAAGAAACCAGGACGACACAGCTATGATGACACAACCAAGAACAGAAGCAAACTGAGGGTTTAAATACTCAAGAGGAGATGAGGGCAGAATGGAGACACCTGGGGAGAAACACACAAACTAATGAGGCAAGGGAAGCAAAACTGAACATAATGCACATGAGATAAGAGACTTTCAAAATAAAACAGGAAGTATAAACACTAAGACAGAGGCAAAGACTAAAAGACTAAAGAATGTAAACTAGAAGGCAATCATAATAACTCAGAACTGGATAAATAAACAGGAAAAAACAGACGTATTACATTTTTGAACAAAGAACATTTCATTCTAAACTCATGTAAGAATCTGACTAACATATAACTTTTTAAAGTATGCACAAAAGGCATTATGTTACTCACTCAATATTTTTTTATTATATTATTGTGAGATTGTGACCTTATCTGTTTTAAGTCTGTATTTCATTATCTACAGCTGTGACATTAACCTTTTAGTTGCGATATTGCTGTTGAGATCCTCAACAACCTTTATTGCTGTTCCAAAGTGAACAACAACATCAAAATGGATTAACTGAAATTGTGCATTTTAAATGTGATCTTGTAAACAGGTGTTCTTCAGCCAAATTGAAGAGGAAATCCCTTATCTCTAATCTCCAACAAAGTATGTTTCCAGGTAACTCAAATGTTGTTACATTTCTCTCAAAAATAATACCTTACATTTAGCCAATATTTAGACCAACATAAGACACAATTTCCTTAGAAACAAGTGTAAGGGTCTACTCTGATTTGGGAATATGTCTATTAGAGTTTTTGTCTTTTATCGCGTTGCGTGTGATTTTCGACCTTTGAACACCTTTGATGCACCAACATCAGTGTGGTTCCATCCACACGTCTGCCTGACAGCCTCAGATGGAGAGAGCAGTGTTATTATTATCACAGAGTCCTGTAAAATTTAAAGGTCGTCCCCTGCACTGCAGTTGCAAATTAAATTTCATTTAGTGGTTTCTGGTATATCTCTTTCATATCCCATTCCCTTTGTGTTTACCTCTTTATCGCACAAAGAGGGACTAAACACAGAGAAGTGTTTTTTTTTTATAATCCTGTAATCTCCAAAGCAGATATGTCAAGAAATGACAAAATAGGCAGAATCACAGGTTTTTTTTAAATGTTATTTTTTTTTTGTAGAAAGCAAAGGAATGCACCACACATCATTTCAACTCGGTGTAGAGGAGGTGGAGCACAGTTGAGAGTGAACTGCTTGACCCAACAGGCAATTCTTGGGCGATGAATGAAATGAAAACTGTCAGAGAAAAAGGTGTTATTTAAGTATTTGTATTCCCAGTGAATACAATAGCAGAGTGAGCTCTTGCCTGCAGTATTTGAGATTTTAACCCACAAGTCAAAAATGCACACACATCTCAATTTTGAGCTGCTGGCTGTTTTTTTTTCTTCTTCTTCTCCTTTTTTCTCTTTTACTTCAATTCTGGTTCAGAATGAAGCAGGCACACCTCTTTTGTTCAGTTAGTTGCTTTTAGAGCGAGCCTTTGTCGGAGTGACTGTAATTGAATGAACTCAAACCTTTTTCTGGGTCTGATTATTAAGCATTGTGCTTAACCTGTTGGCAATCAGCCATACTGTTCACCAATAATAACCACCCTGATGAAAGCTTCAACAACTGAAAAATATGTGATGCCTTCCACTGAATTTGTTTTTCTTACCTTTTCTTATCACATATCTTGGTGACAACCACTTCATCATCAAGGTAGAATGCATTCAGTTAACCTTAACATTTTTTCTTGCTTAGTCTTCATGTAAATGCTTGAAGAAAGTGTTGAGTGTGGGAGGCATAAAGGAACAGGAGGAGGTTGATGCAAGGTCATGAGGGGGGTGCGTGTGCCCTTATCAAAGTCTTGTCGCATACCTGGGTAGAGGTGTAGAGATGAAGCTTCGATTGTGGTGAGCGCTTCCCATGTGGCCTTTTCATCCCCCCATCGCGTCTTTTCCCCCCATTTCCTCCTCCCAGTGGTCTGTGATAAATTAGCCTTAGGCAGGGCTGGCTAATTAGACCTGACATCGCACCATAACTTGCTCTCACGGCTCCTCTGGACCCTTTTTACTCATGCAGATATTCATAGACAGAAACACACAAACTTAAAATGTGGACACGCGGTTGTCTTAACAGGTTGTTTGTATACACGCACGCTCACACGAACAAACACCTTCCCGTGTTTCCGTGAGCCTGTCAGGCCCCATGCTGCACTCATCTGAGTGTTAAACCTGCGAACGTCCCCATTTTCACTCTCTTATCTGTCGTAAGTCGTATGACATACAGAGAGGGCCATGGGTGGGAACGAGGGGGTGAATGTCAGATCTCTAACCTCAGAGGCTGCACGGCATGTCTCAAGGCATGGATGTACTCAAAAAGAACTAGTTTGAAATGAGATCAACTAATTTGCTGTCCAACTCAGTGGGAAAACACACTAAAGGTTTAAAGGTTTTCTTAACGGTCACATTTGAGAGCGGGGTGAGATTCAAAAATCATGTAGGGGAATAGTGTTGCTCTGTTTTTTTTCTAAACTTGCACTGGGTTGTTGACCTTAAGTAGCTGTGTAAAGAACAAAATTCATAATTTCTTTCTTACATCTACACATCCATAGTGAATGTTAGACTGTCGATCGCAATTGCAGCAGTCACAGTTCTGACTTTGGTAACTGTGTAAGAGAAAGGCTCAGGTAATGCTGAAGTACCTGATAGGTGTGTTGGAAGGACTGACGTCTGTGAAGTGTTATATTTGTATGGCAAAATCCTGTGGTCCAGGATTTGGCAATAAAATTATGATCTGAAATACAGCCAATGACCATTGGACACTTTTTCATCAATGAAATAGTCAATTAATTAATTTGTTTTTGTCATTGTCTGAATATTATTTTAGTGAGAATTATAATAACATCCAACAGATGAAAATCAGTCACGTTATCTGATGTTCGCCCCACTCACAGGGAACTTCATAAGGTACATCTTTCTAGTACAGGTTGGACCCACTTTTGCGTCATAGATTCAACAAAGTGTTGGAAACATTCCTCAGAGATTTTGGTCCACGTCGACATGATAACATCACACAGTTGCTGCAGATCTTTGATGTGAATGTCCTGTTCCATTACATCCCAAAGGTGCTCTATAGGATTGAAACCTGGTGACTGTGGAAGAAAAATGTCTATCCTTTTAAAGAAACCAATTTGAGATGATCTTAGCTTTATGACATTGCAGGTGTGGTCATATAGGGATGAACATGGTCAGCAGCAATACTCAGGTGGACTGTGGCATTTCGACAATGTATAGTTGACTAATTAGACCAGGAAATGTTTTTGCACTGTTCTGTTGTCACATTTTAGTGAGCCCCTGCAAACTGCGCCCTCAGTTTCCTGTTCTTAGCTTACCGGAGTGGCACCGAGTGTGTTCTTCTGCTGATTTAAGACTGGAGATGTTGTATAGCAGTTGTTGTATAACAAGTGGTTATTTGAATTACCGTTGCCTTCCTTTTATGTCAAAGTCTGATCATTCTTCTGTAACATCTATAAAGCATTTTTCATCCAGAGAACTATCGAGCATGGGATATTTTCTCCTTTTTCGACAATTTTCTGTAAACCCTAAAGATGCTTGTGTGAAAATCTGAAATACTCACACCAGCCCATCTATACCAACAACATTCAGCCGCATTCAAAGTCACTTAGATCCACTTCATTCCCCATTGTGATGCTTACTTTGATCTTCTGCAGGTCGTCTTGACCACGTTTACTTGTGCAGTTGAACAGGTGTACAGAGAGAGTACCGTTCACGATTTCTTCTTTGTTTAAATCTGAAAGTGGAATTAATGAATTAATTCATTAATTTTGGTTTTGTTGAAGAAACCCCTAGCTGACTCCAAAAGTATCAGTGGTATGTATATAATTTATTTCCTCTCTATCGTATTCGAGAATGAGACTAAAATATAATACTAGTCATCGTTTTCTATATTAATGCTAGGTAGTCGCAGTGAAATTGACTTGTCTTAAACTGTCTTCAGTGTCTTCAGTCTGTAACACATTTTTAAATCATTTAGCTCTTATAAGCAGTAATTAAAATGTTGAAAATGAGCCAGAAGAGTGTCTGCAGATATCAATATAAGGTTATTACGGTTAGGAAGCGAAGCCTATATGAAACCTGATCTATAGAGTACCTGTCATGGCTTCTCAGTCCTCCTGTGTGGCCCTGCCAGTTTCTGCCTTGCTCTCTCTTTTTTGCTCTCTCTCTGTGTTATGTCCTGTTAAGAAGCAGTTGACCTCATGCAGCAATCTGGCTGGTGAGTGTATAAGAAAATATTATAATGCGCAATGTCCAAATGCACGCAAGACCTCAGTTACAGCTGTCTTTTGTGTACAATCAGAAAATCTAAGCATGCAAATACACTACAATGGTGAGAATATTAGCACGCAGTTTTAGCTCTGTTGTTTCTCGTGATTTGAAAGACAGATCATGCTACAGATCGCTTAAAAAGAATAATTGCTTGTTCCATAAATATCATTTTGTGAATGCCGATGAAGTGGATAATTGCTATATAAAGTGAGAGACCAGCTGGGTTAGAAGTGAACAGAGCTCACTCTTATGTTAGTTCGTGTGTGGGCGAGAGGTAACTGAAATGTTCTGCCTGTAGCGAAGAGGGCAGAGTTGTTGTGACAGGCCGTGTGGAGGACTGAAGTTTATTTGAATCAGCCACTGTCAGGAGGTGTGTGTGTGCGTGTGTGCATGTGTGTGTGTGTGATGCCTCAAGGACTTACCATACCATAAATATCATCATCACTGCATGCAACCACTTGAGTCGGGTGATGTTCTTTTAAAACATGACTAGGTTTTCTTGTCGTTATTCACACTAATGGCTTCTGCTTTGTGTAGTAAGAAGGTGAATGATCCACAGCAGTGCTTTGATACACACCCTCCCTGCTGTGTCCTCTTGCAATGTTTATATTTCAGATTCCAGTAAAACAAGGATTATTGTAGATTACATGGAAACACTTTGTCCATTACAGGTTATTTCTCTTTAATTCATGCTTTCTTGGAAATGCTCTGAAATAACATATTTTGGACTCATACTCCTCTTAAGTGACACTCCACTGAGTGCTCTACAGTATTTTAAGGTCACACTCTAATATTTTAACACAGGGCCGGGCAACACTTTTTCCTGAGGGCCATACCGTCTTAGATAACACTGGTAATATTGGTTAAAAGTGGATTAAAAGTGAAATCCACCTAACTGCTATACGGACATTTAATTTAGCCCACTTCTTACCGATTGTCTGACACACATCATTATTTTTAAATTCAGTTAAATAGCAGTGTAGACACTATAGTCATGCCCCTTGAGACTCTTTAATTCTCTCTCTCGTGGATTGAGAAAATCGACTGTTTTTCCCATGTGTGACTAATTGGACTGGAATAAGTGAGGAGTAGCCCATAGTGAGAATCAACGTGTTTATGATGTGGTCGTTTATGTTTCAATTGGCCACATCTGTCAGACGTTTGAAAAGCAGACTGACCCAGAAAAGCAGGGTGATCGGTATTGTTTAAACATGGGAAAGCACTTTGTGCCTACTCAGCACATGATGAGGTACACCGCAGAAGTTTCACTTTATAAACCAGTCTATCTTTTAAATATGAAAAATACTACAAATTTCCATCGTTTAAGCTATTTTATCAGCAACATTCATCTTAGACTTTTGGGTTTTGCCGCTATTTCTAACTAAGTTGATCAATCAAAACAGTATAGACACTCAGTTAAGACATCAAATACACTCATAAAATGCCAAAGCAGCAGGAGTGCTACTGGAATTAGGAAATGTAATGTAATAGCTGAATTTTAAATTATATTCCTTTAGGCTACTGAAAACATAATCACATTTGACAGATTATTGTGTTACTCTGCAGCACTGACCATGAAACATCCTGCTTGTAGTACATCAGCAAACATTTAAAGCATTTAAAAGTTTTTAAAACTTTCCCTCAAGCTGGCATTTAAAGCACTCTATGATTAAATGAAAACATGACACACGGCAGTCACGTTAGTTTTGGCTTCTTGTTAGTCAACCATACATAGCATTATGTTCACAATAATGTAATAAGTGAACATTGTTCACTTATTTGCTTTTTATCGATCTCTTTTTATATATGAACCGAGTCAGTCTTTGTTAGACTTGTTTCTAAACAGTTATTGTGAAAACAGTTGTTTAGTGCTATTTCTGCTCACCAAATGTTAAGCAGCCATGTCTAAGCTGTGCATAATAAGATGCTGGAGTGTTGTATATTCTTGCATGACAAAAAACCCTCTTCATAATATCTGTGACCTCTCTTCTGCCAGCTGCCAGTGCGTCAGTGTTATTGCTATTGATTTGTAAAGCACAGGGTAAATCACTGGTATGACTTTTTAAAAATGCTGCAAAAATGCTTTTCAGCATTGATTTTTAACTGCGCCACAACTAGTATCTGCAAAAATACTGTCACTTATTACAGCTGCAGTTGCTAACTCATAGCCTAAAGACAACGGAAACCAAATAGGCCAAAAAAAGCAAGTGTGTGAGAGTATGATTGTGAGGTATCCTGGTCTTGTTCTGTGAGTGTTTGGGGTAAAGTATCTGTATTGAGGACCGGCAATCCCGTCCGTTCTTTCGTCATAGCAGGATACCTAATGAGTGTGACAGTGGGCATGCCATTGATTCCTGCTGTGCTAGCTTCAAAGCCCCAATCAAGACAACAAGGGGGAGAGTGAAGAAAACACCTACGGCACCATCTGCTGCTCCAGGATGCCGCGAGGCAACAAAGGAGGCAGGGAGGTTGCTACAGACAAGGAGAAAGAAGAGAGAATGGGGGTGGCTTCTGCTCCCAGTGATAAAGGTGCGTCTCCTGTGGTCTGTATCTGTGCAGTAGGCTGACACCTGATTGAATAATGTGCTTGCTTGTTGCTGCTCGGTGGAGGTACTGGCTGCCTGAGCTTGTTGCTGTGTATACATGTGTTTGCATATTTGTATGTATATACAGCAGAAAAATGATATTGAGGTATTCACCTGCTCATGCTTGTTTGCAGATTTGCTTCTGTTTGTGTGTGTGTGAGTACACTATGTAAATTCACACCAGTCTGAAGGATTTCCAAGCACAGCCAGCCATGGTCATCTCTATAGCAACTCTGTTCTTGCCAGGACTTCCCGATATGCTGAATATAATTAAACTGTGGCATGTAGGAGGGGGAAAAAAAATTCAAGTGTTTTTAAATGAAACTAAATGTTCTAATTACATCTTATGCTTTTAAATACAACAGTGGGGATTTAATTAGAGGGAGAGACGTCCCAGTCTGTGCCATCCACAGGGAATGCTCCGTAGAACTTGAAAGCAATTTGTTCCTCCTTCCTTCATTCCACAACCCTGAAACGGCTTTGATAGCGCAGTGAAATTAATGTTTGGAATAAATGTTGGTAGAATTGAATAAAGCACACATACACACTTCCCCTGCCTCGTTGTCCATTTTCCTCTCTTACACACACTTTTCCATTTGTATGACTTGCTCCCCCCCCCCTCGCACACAAACACACACCTTCCCTCCTCGTTCGGTCAATACATCAAAATGTGTCATTAGGTTTGTGGATGCCTGCTCTGCTTCGCAGATTAGTCTCTGCTGTGTGAAAATGACAAGGCATTGTTCAGCATTTTTTTGGCCTGGGGTGAAGATGAGTTTGGAGTTCAATTTTCATAAGCGCCAAACCCTGACATCTCACAGAGCTGTGAATGAGCAATAGCAGCCTATGGGGAGTTGCCAGGCAATGAGGGGCTGCAGTCTACTCGGTGCAGTGCTTCCTATTTACAAAAAAAAACCCCCTTTCTTGCTGGTTTATTGAGACCTTTGAAGTGAGATATACTGGCTCATCAAATATGAATGTCATACCCCTGCTGCAGTAGAATTGCATTTGTCATTAGGAAATTAAACTTAATTTACAGCTTGCTCATTTGCTCTGCTGGGATGTGACTTTGGGATTCACTCCAGGAGAAGCGATCAATTGGCAAACATCTTGAACAGGGAATAGAAAAAAACCAAGAAAAAGATACTCTGCACATGGCTGCAGGGTGAAGCAGAAACACACAGCAAATAAAATGTTCATGTTGTCTTAATGCAATTACTTCACTGAATATTCTACCCCCCCTAAAGCTATCAAGGCTCAGTTCATTTCAGTTACTCTACATTATACATTCACATCATTTCATTATTCAGGACTATATAAATATACAGTTATGTGAAAAAGAAAGTACAGCTTCTTTCAGTTGCGACTTTTTACGTATTAGGAAATAGTAAAACACAATTATTATCCTTACAGGTCTTAAAATGATTTAAATACAACCTCAGATGAACAACAACACATGACTACAACTTAGATTTTGTCATTGTTTAACAAATACTAAACCAAAAATTAGATTTAGCGTGGAAAAACTTAGTACACCCTTACTGATTCCATAGGAATTAAGTAGCAGCTAGGTGCTGCTAATCAAACGCACTTGATTACCTGTTCATCAGCATGCGTGAGCACCGCCGTGAAAGCAGATGTTTTAGGAGTGTGCTGTCTGGAATGTTCAGATGTGTTTTAACACAATGCCAAGACACTGTTAAAAACCCAAGAGCTACATCTCAGACTTTACATGCCTCAGTTAGCATGTTAAATGTTAAAGTTCATGACAATACAAACAGAACAGGGCTAAACAAGTTTGGCTCGGTTGGAAGGGTTGCCAGGAAAAAAGGCTCTTCTCTCTAAAAAAAGAACATAGCAGCATGGCTTATGTTTGCAACGTTGCATCTGGACAAACCACAAGACTGAACTAAGCCCATGGAGTGGAAGAGCCCAAAGTAGACATGTGTTTTGTTTAGCGAAAACCAAGCACAGCATTTCTGCACAAGCACCTCATACTAACAGTCAAACACAGTGGTGGAGGGGTCATGATTTATGCTGGACACTGCCTTTTGTCCTATGATTGCTGGAATAGACTCTGGGCTCCCATGACCCTGAACCAGATAAGCAAAAGAAAATGGGTGGTTGGATGGTTGATACATGAAACCTCGTAATTAAAAGATGGTGTACTTTCTTTTTCACGTGACTGTAATATGAAAATGCATCATCACCTCATAGTAGGGGTGCAAAGGTTGAATCCAAGCGTTCATGTACTGTGTGCCCCATCTGGCAAAACTTCACTGCAAATGCAAGTAATTAAAAAAAAAATTATTTATAGAATTTGGGTTGCAAGTTTTCTTTTTTTCTCACTTTGCTTCCATAACTTCTCACACATTTTACAAAGTGTTACTCCATAATGATCATCACTTGCATCTACCCTTTGCAAAATTGCCAGATCATTATATAACAATGCTTTGTGTAGATTTTTAACATTGATATGACTGTGAAAAGAGTAAAAGTGAAAAATAAATAAATTGTGAAACAAAAATAATGAATACACTAAATTCCTCGCGACTGTTTCTGTGAAGGTTTGCAGCTAAGAATGTGATTTTCTTTTAAAGTTTCCCTCTGGCTCAATAAATAACACATTAAATGGACTGGAGACAGGAAGAGATCTGTTCCAGAGGCTGTTTGCTTTCCTGACAGGATAAGTCATGAAAGCGTGATCTTTATTCTGTTGAAGGGTCACGCACTAGCCTTTTGATACCATATTTCGTTCTTTTCCCAACCTCCCCACAGAAAGCTTTGGTGAGTTTTTTTCTTTTTTTGTTTGAAAGTCTTATTTCTGACAAAGTCGAGCTTCATTCCATCAAGAAATTTATGAACCATGACTGCGCTATCAAAGGAAACTAGAAGGACTTGCTTGATGGTCTGTCTTGGCTTGCACTCCTGCTAAAAATGGTTCCTTGTGAATAAAATGACATATCCTTGGCCTTTATCCCATCCTCCCTCTAAAGAATCAAGATGTTCTCCACGGGGTTACAAGGAGAGCCTGCAGTGCAAGCTAATTCATCAGATGCTGTAACTGTGTTGACTAAAAATGTCGCCTTGTATGTTCTGGCATTCTCTCTCCACTCAGCACGTTATGGCACCATAAGCTGCCACTAATGAGCGATTCACTGACTTGTGTGCAGTGTGCCACACAAAACAACAATAATGGAATAATGACAAATAAAAGAAGAAGGTGTGTGTTGGGGGGTGGTAATGCCGGAGGCTGTGAAAATGGAAGTTAAGTGCTGACCTTGGTGGCCTAATGGCTCTAAATAGCATCTGAATGTCAGTGTGGTCCAGGGAAGGGCAGCTGTTGTCCAAGGGTAATGGGTAAGGTAGAGCTTTAAAGTTGTCAAAGGGGAGCAAGGCGGTGGGAGGGCACTGTTAGATGGATTAGGAAAGACGGGGTAGCTGCATGGTGATGGTGTGATAATGCTCTTGTTCCCCATGAGAGTAACTGGATCACTATTCAGTCTCGGAAAGGAACATAAAGCTAGCAGAAATATAGAATTTCCCTGAGTGAATGTAAAATGAGATGCGGGCTACCAAAGTGCTGTTAATGTATAATCGCTTTTGGGTCGGGGATAGATGGATAGGTCAGTTTTATGTTGGGTTCTTGGTTCTTGTCTGAGCAGTTTTTACACAGACAAGACTTTTTTTTTTATTAGTTTCTTTGTTTCTGTATCTCAGTAAGGAGAAATTATTAGAAGGAAATGAACATGATTTATTGATATACAGAATTCAATTATGCTATTTGGTGATAGGAATTAGGGCAAGACCCCCCTGAATCTAAACACTGGTGGTGGGGAAGATAAGATGGAGACTTTGATGAAGTGATTTGCGTAAGGCGGTGGTGGGTTGCATGAAGGAGTCTGCAGGGGACAGTGACGGATGAACAGTGTGATTTAAAGTACACAGATTGGGGCTTAATTGGTTTGATGACGGCTGGAAGAAAGATGATAGACTATAGCAATGACGTCAGCATTGAGTTTTACACTGTAGGAAAGTGGAAGTGATGGACAGAATAGACTAACAGCCAAGCACTTGAACGCAGACAGATGAGTGAATGCACATCTTCCTTACTGAGCATACGTACGACCTTTGTTAAAAACAGCAGATGCAGAAAAAGGTCTTTATGGCAAATATCAGTTTCTGTAGGATATAGAGTACAATGCACAGTGATGTCAGTTTACAGCTGGACAGTTGTTTTTTCTTTTGTAGGATACACATGATCTCAAGTTAGCTTTAAGTGCTAACCAATGTAGCTTCAGTTTTTGAAACTGTTTAAACTGTTTCTTTATGCCTTATTATCTACCTTTTTCCCGTTTTCGGATAACGTATTTGCCTTGCTCTAGACTCTAGACTTTGAATTTGTTCTATATATTTTGAGTTGACTGATCTTTGAAAAACTGAAACAGAAAAAGGGCAATGGGAAAAGGTCTGCCAAAAATGAGCAGGCGTGCCTAATGCTGTTATCAAACTGTTTTTAAGAAATGTCAAGCTGTGTGGTGGAACAATAATAATGGTGGTGCCGTGTATTCGGTGCTGTCCCCACACCCCACTTTTAAAATCTGAACAAAATCAGTACGCTGACATGACTTTGCATCAGTGTTGACTAAAAATGACAAAGATTCACTTGAGCTGCTTGGAACAAATTGGTTGGGCCCTGGCCAACAGAAATCATGGAGGCAATGTCAGATTGAGGATGAATACTAAGTGGATGCTTGGATCTTCAAGCTAAAAACCCCTGGGCACTCACCAGCTTGATTAGATGATCAGGCTTTTTTTCTCCCTTTCTTCTGTAATTTCACATATCATGCAGATATGTGTTGATACATATACACAGAATACTTTTATAAGGATACCATGTTTAATGTGTACATACTCACACACCTGTTGTTGTGGTCTTCTTTCTCTCTCCATCTGTCTCCCTGACAATCTCCTCCTTTTCCACATTTCAGTGTCATTTGTGAGTACCACTTCTCTCCCTCTATCTGTTGCACCTGTTCACAACCTCAAGTGTTGCAACAATAAATGATTGTTGGAAAAATAATTAATGTGCAAGTAGAGCTTGGAGAGCTTTTCTCAGGAAAAGCACTCTTTTGGGATGTATCTACTTAGAAAAGGGCTAAACATTTTTTTCAATCTAATAAAAATTGTAAGTAAAGTAGAAATATTCCCGGGACACAAGCTATTTTGTGCTTGTCATTTGGCAACCCCATTTCTGTTATAAATTGCAGGTTGCACACCTAAATAGAGAATTCTTTAACAAACACACCTTTGTTGAGGTGAAGCAAATAATCCAAAAGATGACAAAAAACATAAATCTACAGAATGGACACACAAGGAAAAGGAAACAGAAAACACAAGATGATGCAGTAAAGAGCTAAAGCAAACTGAGGCTTTAAATAGACTCATTAGGTAATCGGGGAGATGGAAAACGAACGGTACAGTAAGATGTTGTAGCTGAAACTAATTAAGACAACAAAGGAAGTAAAAGTAAAAGCAAATCACAAAGGACAGAGGAGTAACAAAATAAAACAGGAAGCAACTAACAGATTAAGACTTAATAAGATATAACATTGTGCTATAACACTGTTATTATTAAAACACATATGTTCTGTTTATATATGGTGTGTTTGTGTGTGGGCCTCTTTGCACATGCTCAGGCTGCCCATTGGATTATCTGGCCCAGCTGATAACCTTGTCTTATAAAATAGTCTTAATTAAGTGGCCGACTTACTCAGTGACTTAATGAATGAATGAATGAAGGTTTTATTGGTCACATGCAGTTGCCTGCAGTGAAATTGGACCAATTGGAAAATTGGATTAATAGACTCATCCAGCTTACATTTCTCTTCACAAATTTTAACATTTTAATTATTTACTTTTTTAAAATAACAAACTTATTTTGAACACTGGGTTGTTATAAACCCAGCAACCTACTACACCCATGGTGTCACAGCTTCACTAATCTCATGTGAAGGTTCAAAACAAATCAAGCAGTTGGATGGTAAAAATTATGGATCAAAGAGTTCAGCTAAAATGTTTGCTAAAATGCTTGTTCCCCCCTTCTTTGGTAGCTACACTAGAAAATGAGGGCTATGTAGGCGATTACATTTCTATAAAAGTAGTAGTATTGAAAGCTTCATTTTTTCTCGTACCTAATTCCTTTAAGAGGTGATTAGGGTGATTGATCCTTCATTCTTTTGATTTTTGTGAAACTGTTTATGTGCCATATTTGATTCTTAAAGGACACATTACATACGCCAGAGAGAGTCCTTGAATATTCAAATCCAAACTTCAAGATGTACACACCTGTGGTTATTACACTTTCGCTTTTTAGAGAGTTTAGTGAACAGTGTGAAGCTCATAAAAAAGTTTCCCCATATCGTTGCTGTTTTTACTGAAATGCCTGCCTGTTTTAATGAGCCACTGGGTGCCGAGGTACTGGATGGGGGTGGCATGAAAAGCAGTTGGGACTCTAAGGCAACTTCTCAAAGTGCCCTTTAATTTAGCAATCTTTTCTTTTGGTCCCCAGCGGGGCTGCCAAGGGATGAGGTCTACCAACCAGGGTTTGTGAATTCATTCTGTGCTCCGCTGGTGGAATTGATGACACTGGATACATCATGAAGCTTCCAGATGTGAGCTCTTAATCAAAATGAAAGCTCACAAGATCAGTAAAACTCAATGAGGTGGAGGCCTGTGATTCACACTAAATAA
>VOQK01026635.1:0-15544 GCA_015052645.1 Benitochromis conjunctus
TATATATATATATACACACACACACACACATATATATATATATATATATGTGTGTGTATATGTATATATATATATATATATATATATATATATATAAACACACACACACACACACACACATATATATATATATACAGCAGCGAAGCCAATTCAACATCTGTTGCCCCCCATGGAGAAGAAGGCTGAAAGCCTGGAAGGATGTTAGTCGGTTAAGTGAGGTGCAGAAATGCATCATGAGAGACAGGTCCTGGATGAAAAAGAGGTAGAACCAGATGTCTGTAAATGACACTCTAGAAACTACCAAACAAAAGCTCACAGCTCTGGACACTGATGCTGAAGAGATATACCAAAAAAGCAGAAGCCAAGAGAATAAATGGCCTGTTCTCCAAAGATCCAGCTACAAAAAAAGAATAGAACAAGCGCTGAAACCTACCCAGAGCTGAAACTGAGGAATACTGGAAGTACATCTAGGTGAAAGAGGCATAACACAACACCAACACCAAGCGACAGCACCAGGACATTACACGATCCACGCTTACTGATCACCTGTCTGCGCCAGGGACACATAGTAGCAGGATGTAAAGATTTCCAGGTAAAGGAAAAATAGAACAAAGACAACAACAAAATAGGACAGCATTTATTCTTCCTCAGTTCCCAGATGTTGAGACATGTCATCAAATTTAAAATGACCTAATGTTTTTTTTCTTAACATGGTTCAATCATTCATTTACAAGAGAAAGAGAGAGAAACTATAAGGAGGATAGATATTGAGACTGACATGCACAAACTGCTGAACCTATAGTAACCCAGCGCTGCTTGTGATCTATTGCTTTAACCCATGTTTGAGGGTGCCTGCCTCGAAGTTGCAAAATAACTTCTTAGTGATGGTTTCTCCACAGACATGCTGTTGTTAAGGATTTTGGAAAACAATCCAGAGCTTTGCTTATAAGGCTGGGGCAAATATTCCTCCCTGCTGGTTAAATCGGGCACTTTTAAGTCATAAATCTTTTGAACTGAACACATGGAACGGCACAAATCTTGTTTGCTAGTATTTCCCCTTTTTCTATTTTGTGTGAAACTGTCAAGCAAACATAAATAAATAGGGATACAATAACTTTCAATTAAGTTGGTATTTTTGTGGTGAATTCAAAACTGTAGCTGTTTTTCACTTCGGTGAATTTACCACACCAAAGGGAAATTTATGTTTCCAGAGTTTAAAAAAAAAAAAAAAGGTCCTTTTAGAATTTATGAAGAAAAATCTTCATCAGATTCAGTTGGCGTTGGGTTTATTAAGTGATCTGAAGCTGTGTCCAATTACATAGCCTCAGTTATGTTGAGGTTAGGTCTCTGTGGTGAGATCAGCTTAGCACTGGGAAATTTACTCTACAAGTCATTTTCATGCTTGTAATGTTTTCTTTAAGATTCTGCTGTAGTACAGTAATCAAATTGTGCCAATTTGTTGTTTCCCTTTCTTTTGGCACTCTCTGACTTGTAGTAATGGCATGCTCTTAATGCCTTTGATTTCTCCTGTAGTTTGAAACGTGAACATGAATTTAAAATGAACAGTCAGTGAACATGAATTTGTAAGTAATAAGAAAAAATCAATAGATAATATAATGTCAAAAAAAGTGTGTTTGTTTGTCTTTGTTTTATTGAAGAGAAAGCCTGAAGGTACCAACATGCATTCATTAAAACATGGATGGATATGAAACGCTCTACTATATGTTTACGTTGTGGTTCTATCGTCTGAATCAAACAAAACTTTATTAATGCAGTACAGGTTTGTTTAACTGAATTTTAACCGAAAATAATATATTCTAACATGTTTTGATGGCAGGGGGAATTCTGGGAAGTATATTAATCGTACTTTCTGGCCTTACTCTCTGTCATTAGTGGAAAATGCCTGCAAACTCATTGACGTCAATCATGCAGCAGTTTGTTTTTGTGGCAGGTGTGTGATCGCCAGCACAGCTGTGTTACATTTATCCACCCAACGCAAAAAACAAAACAAAAAAAAAACAAAAAACTGGTGCTTAAAACAAGAAGGAGCAAAGCGAGCAGGGCGAGAATAACACCAGGACTTTGAGCAATGCTAGAAATAACTTTGCTGAGTGCAAGGCACAAAAGATGGATTGAAACGTCTTTACCACTCATATCTTGAAAATATGCACTGATGCTGTGATATGTGCATGTGATATATATCTATAAGGTGCGCCACTGGAAGTGACTGTTGAATAAGGAAATAAATGAAGGCGTGTCCTTGATGGGTACGATGGCCCCATCCTGACAGTTTGTTATGACCTGTGGTTCTCTCTTTTGTTCCATGTTTAGAGAGATCACAGTTACTTTAGCAAGCCTAAATTTTATTTAGGCTTTTATTTAGGCTAAATGGTATATAGGCTTGTGGTGGTCTAGCTGAAAACTGTGTGTTTAAATCGTAACCTTAGATAAATGTACCCATCCCTTGACGTTGGTGGTCCATGATGATCAAAACCTGAAATGATGATATTTTTGCATTTACAGACAGTGTGTGTGTGTATGTGACAGAGAGATGTGAGATAGCGGGCTTGCTTGGGTATGAAGTGGTGGTAAGGGCCCCAAAAATGACCTGCCCTGGAGCCTATAGCAGAGTTGTTACGTCTATGGTGGCAACCACTAGTTTTGATGATATTTTAGGTCAAAACCTAATGACATATTTGTAATAAATAATGAACTTATTCCTCCAGTACACCAGCTAATACAGATTGTTTTTATAAAAATCAGACTGATGAAACGGGTAACACACACACACACACACACACAAGAAAATTCATGTCCAGCAACACAAATCAAATAGTTAAAAGTCATGACTGTATCACAAACCGCTGTGAGACTGGGTTGGGTGCCATTTTTGTGCTGGTGATGATGCACCACACCAGAGCACTCTGCGCCTCAGCGCTCAGTGACCCTGCTCTGCATCTGTTATTGCAGACTTGCAATTAATGACCAGACAGTTTGAAAGAAAGCAAACAGACCATGTTTCTGCAGCATAATTTAAAATAAAGATTCCAAATGACAGATGTAACAATTCAGTAATATATAAACATAATTTCTTTACATAGAGTGAATTAAAATTAAACAAAATAGAGTTATATGACGTGTTTTTTTTGTCATAAAAAAAACAAACAAACCCAATAAAAGCTATGCAGCACACCTAAATCATTATGGTTATCTGACTGAACCGGTTGCTGGAGCGTGACTCTCAGGTTGCGCCCCCTTGTTTGTTTGCCAGTTTTGATTGTCTAGGTTTGGAAACAGAGGAAATTAATTCATTATTTTAAAGTGCAAGTCAAACAGTCGAACTCCATATCTTTTCTTTAATGGGGGCAGGTAACATAAAGTGTAAAGCAAAGTAATAAAGAAAATTAAATTGTATTTTATGGAGTCTTAGTTCAGTTAAATGGTTTGTGGTCTGTGGAGAAAAACAAAGTCATTAAGTTGTTATGGCTGCCCTAAGAATGCTTGCACCTGTAAACGGGATGATCTGTCAGTAATTGGGTTTTCTAATCACACCGAGAATTTTCTTTGACTTTCTGTAGTTTTGCTTTGCAATAGAAGGACACCTGACAAATACAAGCCAAGAACTCCTGGCGAAACCTGGACTGGGTGCATACATACAGGTACATGTTTACAGCGGCGTTGCTCAGGCAGAGCATGGTCCCAGCGTCAGCTGCTATATTTATCTGGTGACTATAATCATTACGATCCAAAGTATACAACTCAGTTGTTCGAAGGATGATCTGAGTTGCAGCACGCGTGACAGACAGCAGCACAAAAGTCATGGATATGGTTACTAAAAGTACTGCTGATTTTCTTCTCCGGGAGCGAAGAAGGGGCCTGACTTTGCAAACCCCAGAAGCCAATCCTGCAGGGATGTGAACCCGGCTACTGAGAGAAATCAGGTGTAAGGTCAACCCGTTAACCGTGAGGATGATGAGAAAGGGGAACATGTAGGCTTGCAGTGTTTGAATCCAAACCAGGGCATGAGTGAACCGAGTCGGTGCCTCTGGGTTGTATATACACCTGGTCTGATTATTATCATGGACTGAGGTATTAGACCAGTAGTAGGGAATGGCAAAAAGATGACTGAAAACAAAGGTGGCTGCTATAGTCCATGCTGCGCATTTCTGATTGCAGATTTTAGGTTTGATTTTCCATGTGTGAATGGCAATAAAACGCTCCACCGTAAACAGAACCACAAGCCAAGTAGAGGCATTATAGGCACCGTAATTAAAAATGTCTCTCAGGCTGCACCAAGGCTCGTAGCTCCAATATGGCTCCTGCTGGTGGTACTTCAAAGAAAGCTCCAGAATCACAATGAACATCAGGACAAAGTTGTCTGCCACAGAGATGGCCATCAGATACAAGGCACTGGATCTGGAGAGGGTGCAATTCCTCTTCCAGATGATTAGAAAGGTGACGGTGTTGGCTGAGAAAAGGTTAGTGTCAGTTAAGGTAACTTGTAATTCATCAGAAAAGTTTCTAAATGGCCTAAAATAGTGAAACATTTTCATGTGAAATCAGCCAGCTGCACTACCTCTTGAAATGTACTTACATGGGATGCCCACAGTTGCTAGAGCAGGATAAAAAACTTCTTGTAGTGTCACCATCCAGTGTTTCGTTTGAGAGCTCATGTCCTCTCCCATCGCAGACAGTGCCATTAACTGCAGCTACAAAAACCCAACTCGCAGCTATTTCCCAGACACCATATAGTCACTCCCACCTCATCTGACTATACAAAACGTGGCAATGCGTCAACAGCTTGATGATGTGGTGAGTGGTGATTAGGCAGTTTATGATGGTGTAGCAGCAGGAAATAGGCAGGAAAAGCTACACATCCCAAGTGCATCATCTTTTTAACCTGGGTTTTGATGAGAAAGAGCAGACAGAGCAGGAAAATGAGCCGCTCTTTGGTCATCACAGTCGACCACTTTGATTCAGGCTGAAACGTCTCACCTGCTGTTAGATAGATTGCCATAAAGTTATTCACAAGCTTGTGATTTTGCTGTCCTTCTGGCATTTTTGTCTTAATAAAGCCAAGTTAAAATGTATTGTCATAAAGCTTTCATGATGATGTGATTTTTATTTGTTTTATATGTTTGTTTGTTTGTTTGTTTTGGGGGGTGGGGGGTGTTTGTTGTGTTGGTGTTTTTGTTCCTTAACTGAAAAACGTAATGGATTCAGGCTGTTTTTTATAATACCAACCGCCAAGTGAACACGCCAAACTGAGATGCAAACACAGCAGCCTTTAACTCACTTATATTACCATGTTTGAACTGATGACATGAAAATGTTAGGGTTACCAGGGCAGCTGTGGTTACAATGTAGCTTGCCATCACCAGTGTGTGAATGTGTGTGTGTGAATGGGTGAATGACTGACTGTAGTGTAAAGCGCTTTGGGGTCCTTAGGGACTGAGTAAAGCGCTATACAAATGCAGGCCATTTACCATTTACCATTTATAAAAGACGTGGATGTAAAGTTGCAAAGTTGGGTCAGTTTGTGGGTTTTGTTTTGAAGCCTTAAGTTAGTTTTTTGGAGCCAGAAGTGACAAGAAAAACCTGAATGGGAAATATCTCTTTGAGGACTAATATCTACTTACTCATGGAGATATTTACATCAGTGATTTATCACTATTGTTAAACTTGCAACCACCACCATAGATAGGGCTTTTACCTTTATAGCCCTGTGACTACATTAATCTGTCATGGAGCTGTTATGAAGGCCTCATGGATGCAAATTCACAATGATGATGTTGTGACTCACTCTGATGCCTTTGTGTGTAGTTTGGATGTTCTTCCACACGTCTGTGTGGGTTCTCTCCAGGTGCTCCTGCTTCCTCGTACAGTCCAAAGACATTCATGTTAGGTTAACTGGTGATTCTAAATGGGCAGTTGGTGAGAATAGACTAGTGAACCACTTGTGCTATGGATGATCAGACCGTGTCATATCTTAGGGAACTTTTAAATATTATCCCAACAGAGCACTTCTTACTCAGACTGCAGACTTTACACACCAAACATATAAAATCCATGAGATTATTTTGTGAGTTAAAAATATTTTTTCGACTTTCTGGATGGCATTATTTTTTTTTCTCCAATTTTTCAAACCGATCACTGCATTTGGTAACAAATGATACAGCTTCAACTCCTGGATCAAATCATAAAATTCTCCCTGTTGCTGCTTCTCATGAGAATTGGATGAACCCAGCATCTCAGTTTCTTCCTTTTTCGTGTTTACAAACATCAGGGCCAGCTCATCATCACTTGATACAGGCTTTCGTTTTTTCAGTTATATGAGGACAAATTCTTCACAAAAATGCAATGAAATCAAATTTGCAAGCTCGTGTTGCTTTTTTGCAATGTTGTGTAATGGACTTTACTTGTGCTTCCTAGATTTTTGAAAAGTAAAATGGGAGACAGAGCCTTCAGGCATCAGGCCTCTCTACTATGAAACCAGCTCTCAGTTTGGGTTCAGGATGCAGACACCCTCTCTGCTTTTAAGATCAGGCAGCACACACAGGGAAAAAGAAACATGAAAGGCAGCATGCATGCTTTTTACCAAAATCCAAATCAAAACACATTCCCGCATTAAAACATCAGTCACAACAGGAACATAAAGATAAGACTGAATGTCATGCAGAGTCATTTCAGTGACTCGGAATGACTTTCCTAATAGGTTTCCCCTCCTTAAACAGATTCTTTGAGCCTGGATAAGAACACAAGCAGTAAAAATTAATTAGGGCTTGTTCAAGGAGGGTTTTTTTCTGTTTGAAGGTAGGTCACCCAACAAAGCCTGGGTGAAATTCTAACCAAGTTGCCAGATGAGTTTTCTTTTTAGTTGAATTTCCACTTTATTGGGTTTACTCAGGCTATTGATGAGACAACATACTTGTCACAAAGCACACTGAATGAATCCAGCATGACTTATCCAATTTGGCTAGAATTCTGTGCATAAACCTTGAACACGGTATTGTTCTCATTATTCAATCCAAATGATGTAGCTGCCGTTCCAGATGTCCCATCATCAAAACTCATATATTTGGATGTTTGTGGATTTCAACTGTATCATCGCTGCAATAACAGGTCATGGTTGGCATTTGTGAAGTAACCTCCACTGCTACTGTTGTTTTGTTCTCTTTTAAAGCATTTCCCATATTTCATGTTCTTTGGTACCAGAAAGCCTCCTCAAGCCTTATTCTTTATACGGTATATGCATGAAAAAAAAAAAAACTTACAAATAATTTGACATTCAGTTACTTGCTATTATCTTTGTGTGCCTTAAATGCACATCCCTGTCTATTACAGGTGGGTGCACGGCTGTACAAACACACTACACGCTGCTTTGAGGAAAACTGAACTGAGCTTCACAGTCAAACTGCATTTCCTCCTGATGCCTCATCTGTAGTGATGATGATGAGACTGAAATAAAAATGAAATATGTTCAAATGTTTTGCGACTAACGGAATAAGCATGCAGGAAATATTAATGTGCTGTCTCCATACCAAAATTTAACTAATAAAACACATGCACTGTATCAATCTGTTTTCAACAAGTTCCATCACTTTAGTGACTAATATGGTACTAAATTACAAAAAAAATTGAATTGTCTGCCTCATCTGATTTCAGGTCCATGCAACCACATGATATTGGCTTCATTCATTGGTGTAAAAATGTGCACTGACAATGGGTTGGGAAGTACAGCTGTCCACTTAGATAAGAGGATCAACATTAAAATCAAATTTACTTCAATCCAAGAGGAACCTGTTTTATTCATTAGGAAAAATCAGACATATGTGGACTCTACAGCCAAGTACTGACCCTATTATTTGTCCCATCGAGCAAATAACACAGTGTGCGCCGTTGCTATATCATATTAAAAAAAGATGCCTGTCACTGTCTCTGCAGGTCATCCAGACCAGGATGGGGTCAAATGCGACACATAATATTCGATATTATGTGTCAAATTCGCTGACACATAATATCCGTTGTTTGTTCGGAAACGTGTGCGCCACATTTAGAGCAATGAAAGTCAGATTCTATGAATGTGTCCGCATGCTTGGCCAAAAAGCTGCTTCTGATTCTGAAATGGTGCGGCAGGAGGAAGAAATGGTGGGGCTAATATTAATAATTGTATGATGCATTGTCTTGGGTGGCTTATGAATCTCCCTCTCGGGATTAACAAAGTCTAATTGCAACCTTATTTAAAGGCCCTAGTTTGTGCTGTTGATCTGATACAATCTCAAGAAAACAACACTATCTAAATGCAGCACTGTCAACAGTATAACTGTCTCAGAGTTGTAGAGCAGTATTGTACATTTGCAATGTATTCATCGCCACTGCAACCAGCCTAAATAAAGTACAGACGCAAGCCATCGTAACCACAAATTGTCTAATTTGTCTTTTTGGGGGATTTTTCGTTTAGATTTTAAACTCTTGATTTTTTGCACAGATTAATATAATTAGACATGTTGTTTTGTGAGCTCTAAAGATGTTAGGGGACTCATCTATTTTCCCTCCTTTCGTGCTTTTCCTTTTGCAGAAGCTTTCCTTCCTTTCTCAGGACATCACAGCGGAGGCATGTGTCTGACAGAAGATTAAAAAGTATGAAGAAGTAGAGAGAAAGAAAATAAAACACCTTAAGAAATGTGTGTTGCTTGCCGTGTCAGATACGATTCACCGTTGCCATAGAAACCAGGGTTGTGTGATCTGCTCTCTGCAGAGTAAGAGGGCTCATCTGGAGAGGATTTCATGTCTCTGGCTGTTCTGGAGGGTCATCTAATAATTCACACGTACTGTCTTCTTCCCATGCTGCTCACAGCAATCTGGCTCTACTTAGCTCAGCGAGCAGCAGGGGTCCCTGCTCCTCCTCGCAGCCACCCACTGAGGAGATATCTGAGTATACTGACGCTGTGCCAACAGCACTGCACAAAAAATATGACTGTGATTACTGTGCGGTGCCGAGGTTACATAAGACTGTAAGCCAGTCATTAGGAAAGATGTTTTTAAACATTTGTGAAATCTGTATTTGGCCCTGGATCTGCTCGTAAATGTTGATGTTTGTCGTGTCATTTTGTTGTGCCAGATCATTTCTGTTTCACCTTTGGTCTGACAGGAAAGCCTGCGGTTGATTCCAAATTCATGCGTAGTCCGCAGTTCCTCCCTTTGCCACCTAAAATTAATCAACTCTGAAACGAGTTAAATGATGCTGTACTTCTGGATCTTTGTTTTTACCAGGCTTTGAGGAGTGTCATAGTATTAACTATTAAATGTGTTCTTTTTAAACTTTATTTCACCTCCCTTCAGTTTGATAACAGTTTAGATAACAGACTAGCAGATCACGTAATCCATGTGCAGCAATGCTTCTTTTGTGCTTGCGTCAGGTTCAAGCACCACAGCTGCTCCAGTTTACATCTGACAAAATAGGACTAAAAAATGTACGATGCTGCAACAGAAAATATTGGTCTTCTTCAGCATCATGGTTTATTTATATCCACTGAGGGCTTTGACTTTCTAATGCAGTTCATGAAATTAACCAAAAACAGTACGTTACGGATTAACTATAATGTTAATAATCGTAAATATTATTGCCCCATGGTGATGAAATAAGGCTTTGTGGGCATCAGTGCTTTTGGTACATCATGAAACAGCACAACAATGAAATACTTCTAAGGAACTTTTCTCACAGCATTATGCTAATATAAATTCCAAGAATCCTCCCAGATGAGATGTAATGAGAGCCAAACGGTAAGAACATCAAGTCGGAATCTCACAGGAAGCAGTTAAAAAAAAACAATTTTGGTGATAGTTGGACAAAAATGCAGGAAGAGAAGCAACTGCTGTAGGTGACAAAGCAAAAGACAACATTAAGTGTTGGGCTACAACTTTGCATCAGAAAAGCTTCAGCGGACCTCGGCATAGACTCTCCAACCATCTGGAAGTCTACCTGGGCGTTGGATGATAAAAGATGATAAAAAGATGATAAAAGTGGCGATTGTTCTCTAATGCACCAGTTCATCTCCTAAAGGTATCCAGTTAAGTGGTGAAGTGGTGACTGCGAAGGCTGTCACATGTGATTCATTTCATTTTCACACAGGGTATTTCCTTTGTGGAGGTGACTACCCCTGGCTGTAAGAGTGGCTGGTCCTCGCACATTAAAGGCAATGTGTGTGTTATCTTATTTGACACAGTTTGACACATTTTCTAGTTAGTTCTGCCAATTAGATAAACAATAATGTGTTCTGTTCCATCGCATGCAGTCGAATTACCAAATCTGGTCTATAACTAGATTTTTTTGGGGGGTGGCTTAAACCTCTTCGAGGACGCCGAAACAAAATCCTTTATGCAGGAAAAACATGGGATCCCTTGTTCCCTTGATTACTTCCACTGGGAAAGGTCACAGAATTAATGTAGACAATCACCTAGAATGACTATATATTGATTTTCACTGACCCACTCCTTTTAGGAGACCAGTTAATCCAAGCCACAGCACCAGTTCTCACTGCTACACGGATTAAGGGTTCATGTTTTTCAGTTTTAATTAAATTAAATTTGTCACCTACACACTTACTGAGGACTTAGCACAATACCCGTGTACGCAATAAACCACTCAATTACAATTATTACAAAATGTAAAAATTCAAGAGGCACGGAACTGACAGACACTCAGTCTATGTCGCCATCTGTTGGTGTGTAGCCAGCACAGCAGGAACGCTTCAGTAAATACCTATAACAGAGAAGCTGCAGGACGGACTGAGTCACACTTTACAGGCCCGAACAGTGTAATAAAATACAGCCCAGGAAGAATGCATTAAAATGCTTCCAACAACAATAAGATGATGGATGTCAATTTCTTTCCAAGCTGCTTAGACAATCTGATATGTAAGACACTTAATTAGGTACGCTTTGGTAATATGAGGCTGGAAACACTTGCCTTCAGGTCTGCTTCTGCTTCAAGAAAATCAGTGTCCACACCATCCCTACCATGCACATGTTGCAACAGAAAGCGAGACTCATCAAAGCAGGCAACGTTTTTTTTCCCCCCCACTCTTCTATTGTCCAATTTTGGTGAGCCCTTGTAAACTGGAGTGGCATCCAGTGTGATCTTCTGCTGCTGTGGGTGATCTGTATGAGGTGCAGCATGTTGTGCAATCAGAGATGCTTGTCTGCATACCTTGGTTGTAATAAGTGGCTATTTGAGTGAATGTGGTCTTCCTGTCAGCTTGAAGCAGTCTGGCCATTGACCTATGGCATCATCAAGGCGCAGAGAAGTGCCGCTCACTGGATATTTTCTTTTTTTTTGACTCTTCACTGTAAACCCTCGAGATGGTTGTGTGAGAAACTCCCAGTAGACCAAAGGTTTCTGAAAGGCTCAAACCAGCCCACCTGGCAACAACAACAACCATGCCACATGCTGTCATGTGACTGACTAGATATTTGTGTTAACAGTCAGTTGATATACAACATGTCTGCAGTTCAAGTACAAGAAGAAAGAAAATCATTTGAATTTGTTTAATATTCATGCAAAGATAGGTCAGATGAATAATTTGTTTTTATGGAGTATGAAAGTAGCATCATACTTCCAGTCAAATAAAAAGATAAACGCTTCTTTCAAAGATTATTTTAATTGCATTGGTGAACTTGTGGCTTTATTAAGGTATGTAGCATCACTGGAAGAATAAATGTTGTAAATAAATCCCTGTTCATAAACGTCCCGCACGTCACATAACGCCTGCAAAGTTTAGAGTGACCTCAGGAGATGCCTGCCTCCGCTCCTCCCTGATCCCTCAGACGATCTACACAACACGCTACCATTCTGAGAGGATTGCACTGCTAGGATTACACTATTCGGCATTTTTCTGGTTGGGAAAAAAAAAAAGAAAAGCTTAACCACTTTGATTAGAGAAAAAAAAAATGTGACGAAAGCAGATCAATTCGGGATATTTTGGGGCTGATTATGTTGTTAGATTGGGATTGATGTTGCTGAGTCATAAATAGACGAAAGATTATTTGAGGACAACGATTTATCGCAGCGACACACTGTGCAGACCAAATGTTAATGTTATTGCTCTCTATTTGTGGCAGATTTACAAACAAAAAATAAACATATTTCGTTTATTTTTGAATCTGTGTTATAATTGAAAAAGAAACATTGCTGTTGGGGGAGATTACAAAGCGGTCTGCTGGACAGCACTACTGTGATTACTGTGTAACAATGTTGGTTCACGTCATAATCAAAAAAATGATTTATTCACTTATTAACATTAAAACATAAATTGCAGGCTGTCTGTCATTTACAAATCGGACAGAAAATACTCTCATTATTTTTTTTCTCTTTATGGATTTAAAATCATCTGTATGTCTTCAGGTGTGATCATAGGGACAGAAAATGTTTCTGTTTATTGGTGTAACTGGTGAACACACTAAAATTGTGACCGATGGGCTAACACCATGACAAGGCATCCATGTTCTATCCTTCCACAAGCCACAAGAATCACTGCTGTTATTTCTGAGATTTCACTATATTGTTGTGTTCATATAAAGAATATTTACATATACCCCCTCTACTCATAAAGACTCCCATCAGCTTAATTTATGATGTGTTAATGTCTCAAGCTAGTCAACAAAGCGGTTCACTGATATTTATTTGTCAGGCGTAAAATGATAAAGAAAAAACTTCATGAAATGATGTGATAGGTTGAAATCAACATACCACTTGTATCCTGTTAGATGGTGATGGTCATAACCATATTGGTTTGGACGATTGATATCAGGAATATCAGGAATATAACCAGTGCTATGAAACTGCTTTGCTATGCTGATGCTTTTTACATTTTCATTGACACTGCTGACCATGCAGTCTTTAGACTCCTGAACTACTTCTTCTTGTTCTTCTTTCCGTTGGTCCTTCTGGCGGTGGACTTTCTGATGAAAGTCAGCATCAGGAATACACTGGCGTGTGGTCTCCTCATGACTGCGTTATATTCCCGAAGTCAAACCTTTAATTTGATGGTGAACAGGATTTATTTGCCCAGAATATGACTCTTTGTGAGTTCTCTTGACTTTTCAGTGGATTTTATTCTCATTTATTTGTGCAATACAGCCAAATGAATCGTGAACAATCTTAAGCCACATGAGCACCTTTTAGCGTGTTTGTTTGTTTTAATGTCACTGACATTAAAACCACAGATTTTAACACAGCGTAATCAATTTATCCATGTGCTGCTTATTATTGCAGTCAGCCACCTTTTTTTAAATTTCTTTTTTTTGTTCATGTTTTTAGAATTTTAGTTTAAGAGCCAAAACTGTCTCATGAAAATATTAGGAGAGCAAGAAAGAGGCTCTTACACATATCCTGAACATCATTTAATATATTAAATGATGTATATTTATATGCAAAAAAAAAAAAAGGATTTATTGACCTGTTCCAGATTTTCCATGCTAACTTCTTTCAGCTGTTCTTTGCCATCCAGCTCTTATTAGCTTTACCTACAGAGTAATAAATCATGACTGGATTGCTGCATCATCTGCAATACATTGTTAAACCAGTGTTACCAAAGAGAAATTGGATACTTTTTCTTCAGCGATATATCATATCTACACAATGCCTTCACATTCCTTTCTAGACAGTGGAGATAAAATATAAAAAGCAGAGAGTCTGCACGTTTTCAGCACAAACATCTGCCACCATTCAATTGTAAATCAACCATACAGCAGTTCTGTGTGAACTGTGCACGTTCCTGTTACAGTGTGCCGCATGATCTTTGCAAGTTGTCAGATTTTTCTCTCAAGCTCATTTTCTACAAACATTTCATCCAGAGAGCACAGCAGAGAGAAGCTTCTTTTACAATTCACTTGATACTTATGTGAAAATGTGAAATCCATACTGTTCAATACAGTGCCCCTCTTTTTTTTATTAAATCCCTTCAGGCATATCTTCTAGGATCCCATATGCAAGGATCGGAGGTCATCTGGGGCACAAGTCCAAGAAAACAAAAACCATATGGCTTATGGGCATGAATAAAATGAAAAAGGTTTGTAACCAAATGGCTAACTTATGTGACATCACAGAGACTGAGTTGAACGGACGTGGGAAACTGCTTATACTGTGCTACAGCTGCTGCATTAAACAGCAGTATGTGCCAGCAGGGGCTCTGGATGCACATGAAATTTGGCCTCCCTTGGTGGGATGGAACATACACAATTACACTATTAGCTTGGCATCGCGCATAATTCATCAACTGGGCTTCTTACTTGCCACGTCATCCCTCAGCCACTGCGCTTAGACTCTTTTTCAAAAGCCCTCTTCATTCATTAACATCATCATCTCAAGGACAGGCATGTTTGGCAGTCCCAGAAAGGCTGTGTGTTCAGTACTGGCTCTCCCTTTGTTGAAAGTGCGATTAGTATATTATGAAGGTGTCAGCCTATAATTAGTGATAATTTGTTATCAGTCACCACCATTAATAGAAAAAACACACAGTGATGAGAAATGAAATGGTCTGGATTATTTCCATATGCAGTCATTACTGTAGTATCTAATAATGGCAGCAGCAGATAGTCTTTACTCAGTAAGAAATGATGGAAACGATGGAAAACATGTTCACTTACTATATGTATGAGTAGGTTTCTACTGAGCTTTGCATCTTTGTTTTGATTGAACTTGATCAAGCCATGCTGCTCTTCCTTTCAAAAAGTGTTTTTTTTATGCAACTGCCCTGGGTGAGGTTAATGCATGCAGTTACAGTAAGGTAACCGCATGCATTTGCTTGTGGTGATACAATAGGATCGGAGAGAGGGCAGGCATATAAAGAAAAAACTGGTCAGGATATGGTTCGGCCCAGAATAGCGCCAACCCACAGCTTTACCAGTTTGCTTTACTCTCACCACTCCCATAGTCTTTTTATTGAGCCACAGCAGGAAGCCAGGTCATATTATTGACACTCTTGAAGCTGTGAGGGGCATTTAGGGTTAGGGTCGGGGTAATAAATTGTAGGTGATAGCAGGCAGATGGTTTGAAGAAAAGGTCTAAATATATTTTCCGCCTTTGAATGGCTCCAGGTTGCTGACAAATTCAAAACACCTCTGTCATATATCCATCCTACAAACTGCTCCCAGAGCACCGTATTAGTCATAAATCTTTAACGTAGGGCCAGTGCAGCTGATAGTACCGAAGGTAACCTGCAAGCAATGAAGGAATTTTTCTTTCTCTTCATGAGCTCAGCATCCTGCATCCCTCCAATAAATAAATAAACTAGTTAATAAAGACTAGTGCTTGTGAACACAGCATGAACATTAATTGTTCCCTAGCTTGTTAATCAAAACTTGATTTAAGTGGCACCTATGGCACATGTTTAGTCTGTTCTGGTTCTTGGTTTTTAATCTGTTTTTTGGTGAGTTTTTCTTTTAAGAAAGGTAGAGTGGCAGATGATGGAGGCAAGGCACTTAAACCTTTAAATTTTTCTGACGCTGTATTTAATTTGTTAAATAAATGATGTCTCCTTGTCTC
>VOQK01026635.1:15564-30228 GCA_015052645.1 Benitochromis conjunctus
CCACCAAGTTCCTCCTCGTTCTTGTCCTCTGGGATTAAGTATTTCTGATTCTGTATGTTATGATCAGCAGCTAGTGTAAGCATTTTTCAGGTGCAAGACCATTTAGGTGTCACCACAGTACTTAGGTGAAAGAGTTGAATGACGCTAACAGGAGTAGGACAGGCCCTGTGCTTGATCAGTAAAAAAAGTAAAAGTGGATTTCAGCCCAGCTCTCTTTGGCCTTAATCTGCAGGATTAAGGCATCAGAAAGTTGAAGTCTGCAGTGTGTTGAAGTCTGCATGCATACAAATGTGTTTGCATGTGTGTGTGTGTGTGTGTGTGTGAGTGTGTGTGTGAGTGTGTGTGTGCGTGCATACTTTCTTTGTAGAAAACATAAGCTTAAACTGAATGTGCTTGCATGCCTTTGTACGTCAACATAGGTGTGAAGCAGTTGGTGAACTCTAGTATCCAGGGCCACATGTGCAGCAGCAGCAGGCAGGCGGACGGGAGGGGAGAGAGCTGCCCGTGGGTTAAGAGCTAAAGCCGCTTGGCCCAGATGAAGATGGCTCTCAGGCTCTCTGCCAGTCAAAGCCTAGCCAACAGCCCACTCTCACTGACAAGTCAGGGGAACGGCGGGACAGGTCACACGCACAATTTGTATATATGTACGGTATATAACAGGAAGTGCATAGTACAGTGCCTAAAGAATCATACCTGTACTTGAAATGTAATTAAAGCTGACACATGTTTTATGAAATATTGATTAAATTAACTGCTGGCCATCAAAAGGATTGCCCTAAGTGGCAAACCCACAAAAAGTATCACCTAACATTGCAGTTTCCGTCATTTTCATAGAACCCTTTTTTTTCCTTGTTTGGGTTTTACACCCCACAACTTTACTGCTTTGATTCATTTTCACAGCTTTCATCTGATCATTTTCAGCCACAGCAGGCGTCCATTTTCAAAGAACCACACTGAAAACACTCTGTGCACCACTCTCTCACAGAGCCTGGCACCAAACTGCAGACAGGTGCAGTTAATGAATACAGTGACGCATTTAACGGCTAAGAAAAACCCCCCGAATATCATCTCAAACCTCGATGGAGACCAAAACAGAGCTTAAAGAAAAGTAAATATTGAACCTAAACTTTGTTGCTCAAAGTGTAACTTAATCCAGGATGTAAAGCACTGCTTCACTGCTGTCTCTGATTGAATGTTTTACTGTTTTTACTGCATTACTGATGGGAGTGCCTTTGTTCTGTCAGTGCACACAGCAGGAGTGACATCATAAAACCACTGGAGATCAGGCTGGGCTGCTCTTTTCCTACGTCACAGTTTGAGGGCACCATTTGTCTTTCCCCCCTCCCCTTTCTGAAATGCTTTTACACAAATATGTTATGCAAATCTATTGCACAACTAGACAGTATAAAACATGTATATCCAAAAATGTAGCTACTGTGAGACATTGGGCTTTATACTGCTTCAAACCCTTCAATTTGTGAAGTCCTGTTCTGAATCTTCAAGTTGAGTGTTGTTGCTGTCACCATCCTGGTCCAATAGTCAACTTTTTTCTAGGAAGAAAACTGTGTGACACGTCTGACAGACGTAGTAATGGCTGGTCAAATTCTCTAAATGCAAAATTGCTAAAACTCATCCTTTGCTATCTGTTAACTCTTAGCATAGGGTACACTGGACCTGCCCTTATGAAAGTAATAACGCATTAATAACACCTGCTGTTGTAATGTTATTGTTTCGCCTTACAATGAATTAATTTTGACTTCATGTCAGCTGGGGTGATGGATGCAGAGAATTTTACTTTGGTCATAGAAATCTCAAACAAGGAGGTGAAAAGGAGTTACACTGGATGAGGAAAATGAGTGACTGAGGTTATGAGGTTAGTCCTCAGTCACACTGTGCTATAGACCGCTCCACTGGTCGCAAAAATGTGTGTTCTTTGACTGCCTGCGAGTTGCAGCAGGTTGCTGGCAGTTCCTGGGAAATCAACTGCTAAAGCCTGAGTCACACAAGGCTAGAGACAAGTAAGTGACTCCCTGCTAACCATCAGTTGCTGGGTAAAACGTGTATTCTGGCATTTGCTTGCGTGAAACTGGTCCAAAGAGCGCTACACCAAAAACCTTCTTGCACGTGTTTTGGTCACTAGCAGATTGCTTTGGACAGCCGTAGCTTGAATGGCCAACTTGTCTGGAGAATGTTCACCTTCAAAGTAAAACTGGCACCTTTTGAAATATGTTTGTTGCAGCAGTGAGGCACAGCTTTTACTCTGAAGGCAAATGTCTCCAGCTTGCATCACCCTTTTGTTTTGCTGCCAGTCAGAGATTAAATAGCGAGTCTTTTGAAATGTGACATATTAGCAGCCAAAAGGGATCACAAAGATGGTTTTGCATGGATTTCATCTGGTCAGCAACCTCCAGCAACCACTGACCGACTGCTCTGGGAATCCACATTTTCCCTTAGTGAACAGAAGACCTGTATGACTGAGATCTAAGTGTTTACAAAGCAGAGGGCTTTTTTCCATAGACTTCTATATGATTATTTATTGCAACTAGCAGAATCACCTCCGTATGGCTGTTTAAAAATGCAAGTCCAAGGCACTTCCATGTTGGTTTCACTTTTTTGACATCAAAGTTTCATCCATCTTTTATCATTTCTGTGGTTATAATCTAAAATAACCCCATGTGTTTAAAGCACAGTCTCTCTCATGCTTGGAAATCCTAAATTAGTATTCACTTTCCCCCTTGATTTTTCCAACATTCAAATTTTCTTGTTCTTATCTTTTAGTCATAGTGGAGTTAGATTTTTTTATTTTTTATTTAAGTATCAGATGAGCCAGAGTGAACATGATGTAATGTGTAGCTGTTTTCTGGATCCTGTTGTCAGGATAAAGTCTCTCTGAACATCTGCCAAACCTCAGAGATCATCTAACCAGAGTTGGACACACGGTTCACAGTGACATAATGTCAAGAGTACAAATGCTAATGGTTTGAAAAAAGAAAAAAAAAAAAGCCTTTCTCTCTTCGTTTCATCCATTAAATGCCAGTTGTGTTTTTTGCCATGCCAGGCAGGTGGTGTGGATTAGTGATGCTAGTTCAGATTAGAATATATCATCAATGAAGCTACAGGTTTGGGGTTTTACTTTTAACCATTGACATTTTTTTGTTAGTGTCTTCCTTAATTGCCTCACTTTTTGCAGTGATTCTTTACATTACTCACTTGATCATCTGCCTATTTTCTTGATTAGCTGTCATCCTTTTTTCCTCCTCTGCCACAACCAAGCCTTTCTATTCTTAAATATTTCTGTCTGCAGCCATGTTATTTTGCATTCCTCAAAAAATTGCCATTTCACTGAAACATGGAGTCCTTTCATGACCACAGGGGCATGATAATTGCAAACTGAAATGTGATTCCTAACCAGAAGGGCCCAGACTTGGTAAAGTCGTAATACATTTAAATATAATTGACATAAATGGTCTATTATAGGTTAAAACATAAGTAAAAGAGGGGGTTTCACTACTACCTATGAATTTTCTTAGATCATTTTCAGCAGGACAAAATATATAGAAAAAAATTTGCAGTAGTATCTCTTCCACAGTTTTCTAGGAGACAAAAAGTCTTTTGGCACCCTAGTTCAGCCTGTGTGGAAACAGACTGAGGCTCGCTTTTTAAGTTCAGAGATATGCAAGTGCAGCCTGCAGCTCTCCTACAAATAAAGGGCTACGATCACATAGGTAAATATTTCAAAATGGTGCAAGGGAAACTGTAACAAAAGAGCAAGAAATATACAGTAATGATCTAAAATCTGGATTTCTGTCTAAAAAGAACATCAAAAGCGATGCTTAATCTCAGGAGGCAATACTTTGTCATCTGATGTGCATCCTCTCTGTCCCTCAATCTCTCCATCCATCTCTCTCGTGATGAGATGGATGATGATGACTGTGGGTGAGGGAGAGAAAGAGGGAGGGAGGAAGAGAAGGATAATACCTTCTGAATACATGATGAATGTATTCATCAGGCTTAAACTGACTGGGGGGTGTGAGTGGTGTGCAGAGACAGAGAGAGCGTGCATGTGAGTGACACCGAGCACTATCATCAGCTCTACCCTGCAGCCGCTCTCAGTCTCTCTATCCTCTTCCCAAAGAGAGACAGAGGAAGTCACGCAAGTTAAAAGAATACAAATACACGGCTTTCCTTTCTCTCGTGCAGCCAGAGGCAGGAGGACAGGAGCTGCGAGACGCACGAGTAAAGCGTAACTTCTCTTTGGCTGCTGCCCACCAAGAGCTTTTTACTCAGCAACAAGCTCAAGAGCGGTGCCGCTCAGTGCACTCAGCCTGAGGAGGACAGAGGATGCTAAACAACATGACGGACAGCGAGGAGGGAGAGGGGGGACCCAACAGCCAGGGTGAGTGACGAAACCTGCTGCTGAATGATGAGAAGGGAGTGTGTGTGTGTGTGCGTGTGTGTGTGCGTGTGTGTGTGTGTGTGTGTGTGTGTGTGGACCTCAGTGCGTCAGTTTGTGTGCGAGTCTGAGCCTGGGTGCTGACAGGGAGTGCGCACGTGTCAGTTAATGAAAGTTAGAGAAACAAAATGATGTCAATGCAGAAATCTGAGTCATTTATTGTATTTGCATGAGAACTTTGAGATGGTAACTGGTTTATTTTTAGTTAAATGTTTGAATAGAACTGAATTAAGTCCAAGTGGAGGTGTCAAAGATCAGTCTGCTGCACCATCACTTCGCTCTGATGCATTTCACCTCCTGAATTTCATATGTAAACCTCCATCTGTTTAAATAGTTCAGAAATTCGCTTCTTTTTAGCTGATTGGCTGCTGCTTTTTTTTTTCTTTTTTTTTTTAAAGGCTGGTTTAGTCAGACGCTTGATGATACATGTGACTCAAATGTGGTCCAATTCATCCTGAGCCTGTAGCTTTATACAAAAGGTTCTACAAAAAACGTTTCCCAGAAGACTTGAGTGCAGCCAGAAACAAAAGCAGCCTTTCTTTCTCAAACTCATTCATGTCTTTTCCCATCAAGAACATCTTACCCAGGGGGCAATGTCAGCCTTTCATAAGCTCGCAAGTGTATGGCTCTGAGTGTTTAAATGCAGACTGTGTTTGCTCAAACTTGCATGAAATTTTTTTAACATTTAACATTTGCTTTCATACAGTATTATTAGCAGATGAAATGATTCATTTTCTTTTTATTTTCTATATGCTACCGGTCCAAACACTACAAGAATGGTGACCACTGGTCACAGTTGGCATTTTTCCTCGTTTTCCTTGTTATTGATGGCAATAATTTTAAGGTGCAGCCCTGCTGTAACAATTTTTTTTCACTGTGTTTGTGTTCACCGTCATCAGGGAGCCATCCACCATTTATGTAAAGCAGGATTAATCATGCACCTGTTATTAAGACAAATTATTTTTTTAATTATGGGATTTTCTTTTTCATATTTGACAATATGTTAAGTCTGTATCTGCACCATTTGAGTTTCAATCATTCAGACCTAAATTATCTTAGTGTGTTTTGATTCTTTCCTTTAAATATGACGCCTGCCACTTACATACAGAGCAATATCACTGTGGCTCCTTATTTTGATGACTTCTGTTAAAAAGTCACATAATGGGTGATGTTTAATGATTATAGGCAACAACTCTATGTGTAATAGAAAGATAAAGCTCACATGAGGATTTCATTCTGCTATATTTATCTCAAGGTTGTTTGAAAAGATTAGGGGAGAAAATTGGATTACAACAATAGTTTATTTCTATTCTCTATACACTATAACTGAGTGTAAACTCAGTTTGTTTCTCGATTTTCTGAGAGCTGAGCATCAAGATAATCACTAAGCCATATTCACTGGCTACATGTTTTATATTAATACTGTTATATGTGTTTTTTGGTACTGGGAAAGATAGTTATGATGATTTCCATGAGATGAATCTCTGGAAAAAATAGAGATTTTTTTCAAATTTAAAAAAATATGTCGTACTTGTATATTCTTCTTTGGGAAAATAAATAAATAAGAAAGTGTTTTGCATCGAAAGCTGCTTCACACAAAAAAAATGGCTTTAGTCTTCAAAGATCTGTGCACACTGTCCGGATTTATCTTTCATCTGATTTAATCTGTATTCATTCATCATCAACTGTTTAAAAGCAAATGCTTATATCAGCATTGCCACCATTCATGCCAAATCCAGGCCTTCTTCTTCCACTCGTATAATTATGCAGGTGAAAGAGTTTTCCTCACAAGTCTTGAAGGACATCGCTAGCTCACTTTGTTAAATTCTTTGTAAGACTCAAAAAAATAAATATTTTTATATATATAAGTAGATCGCAAGTTTGCCCGAATTTGAACTCCCTGTGCACTAGAGGGACGGTGACCTTTTGCTTTTTAAAGGTCATGATGTGAGTGACACCATCACACCACAGGGGTAAATAATGAGGTGGCATTAAGCGTGCATGTGCAGGCACGCTGGACTTTTATAGAGCCACGCTATATACAATACTGACTGTCCAAGTCAGGATAACACCTGGAAGTAAATAAATACCATGTCATTACAGTTGTGGCGAGTTTAAAGTGAGAACAAGTGGATGGACTGATGAGCTCCCTGGAGCCCTCACACTGACCACTGGCAATCAGAATTAATGGGTTCTAATCAATAAGCTCACCAGGGGGGACTGAAGTGAGACAAGGAAGCTATTTTTAGATGAATCAATCCTGCTGCAGGTTTAAAAATACTTAATTTTCTCATGGCGTACAAAAATATTTGTAAATATTGAGCCCAATACTGATAAATCCTCTTTTAGCTGTCTGTAACAAACCTAAATTACATTCATAACTCAGTTTCACTTAAATTTTCATGTTAATAAATGCCTGTAAATGTGTTTCAAATTGATTGATTAAAGGAACTAATTATGGCTCCATTCAGAATTATAGTTATGACAGGTTTATTGTCACTGATGTTTTAACATGTATGTAGCAGTCTACTCTACTACTAAATTATAGCTGATAATATCTCATCTCATTACTGTTGGCAAATAAAAGTAGTAGACTGAAAACTCACAGGCGGTTTAAGCAAATATAAACAGACATCAACTGTCTCTCAACATTAACCATAACATGACAGAAAGACTGTATTATCATAGTGTCACTTACATATTAAATTCTGTGTGCACAGCAATGGTTATCAAACCAGTCAAATCTTACTGTAGCAGCAGGGTTTATCACTATAGCCACCAAAGTGCTGTTTGTATCATCTGTAGCAGGCACAGGAGATAAATGAAGGTCAGAGGTTAGCATCTCACCATGAAACTCATAGAGGAAAACAAATATAGATTGTAAAACTTTTAAAGAATAAAGCAACGCCATGTTTAGTTATTGTTTAGTTCAGTTACTGAGGAATAGATGTGAGTGTGTATTTGGCACTTTTTAGTGTGCGTTATTGCTGCTGAATGCTTTTCATTTGTTTTGTTTTTTGTTTTGTTTTTTTTAATCTAACTGAAAGCCGTTTAATTGATTTTAAAGTTTTTCCATCAGCTCTTGGTGATTTCTATGATGTCAGAATCACAAAATCATCAAAATTCATTATCTGCGCTATCTGCAAAAAAAGAGAGAAAAACTGAAATAAATCTGAAATAAACAGTCAGGGCAGCACCAAAATCAGTCGGACTCATTAGGTGTAGGAATGCCAAAACTGTATCTAAATGTTGCTGAAACTGATGATTTTTCTTCCATTTTACTTATCTTAGAAATCGTCCTTCTTCTTTTCTGCGACACTTAGATGAGATCCCAACTCCACCAGGGTCTCACAGCCCTTGAGACTGTGATTAATATATGGTGGCCCTCATATCCATCACTGCATGTAACTGACATTTATCACTTCCAACACGATCGTTCTGACTAAATTGCTTCTCTGAGCTGCTCCCGCTGTCAGTCTCTCAGGTGACTCATTACTATCTGACACAACGAACCACCAAGACACAAATCGGTCGATTGCACTTAAAGGCGTGTGCTGGCATTTTTGCTAAATATGCCAATTTACAGTCACAGGGCAAGATGATACATAGGTTATAATTATTTGAGAGCGGAAACTGACTCTGCATGTGTGGTAGTTCACAGTGAACTGCAGAGTTTGTTTGAGAGAGTTCACAGCAGCATAGTTTGAGGACTTGCTGAAACTGTTTTATACCAGAGTGAAACATCGGTCTGATTTCATCCACTGAAAGTTAACCCCGGGCACTATCGGCTCTGTGTTAGCTGCAGCTTACATTGCGTCAGATTATATTTTCATTAGCCTGAGCCTTTTTTGAATTTCCCTTGTAGTCTCAGTGGTCTAGGAGTCTGTCGAGCTCAGCAGGGGCAGAGGGCTGCCAAGTCATCTCTGACTTATTGTTTGAAACTGTGTATCAGCATGTAAGTGCGCATCTTTCAGAAGGCAGACAAGCAGCAAGAACCACAACAGTAAAGGCTTAATGTTTGGCTCTGGCTCAGGTGGGACAGTAGCTAGTCTACATACCAAGCCTATCCTTGGGCAAGGTACTCAATCATGATTGTGAGTGTTTGTGTGAGAAAGTGCTTAGGCATAGATAGATGCACTGTATGAATGATTGGATGAATGAGGCTCGCAGTACAAAGCACTCTGAATGCTCAACTGAGTAGAAAGGTGCTGTAAAGGTACTAGTTCTTTTACTTGTAGTTTATTTAAGCATTTCTGTGTTATGCTATTGTCTGCTTCTACTTCTGTTATATTTTGGATACAAACATTGTACTTTCTACTCCATGTCATTTATTTTAAAGCTTAAGTTAGTAATAAATTTGCATATGAGTATATATATTGTCATGAATTATATTATTATGGCAATAACACAACATGCATGCATATGAAAAGTGCCACATAGTGAGAATATTTGCTTTAGGTACTTTACATTTTGACTATATAACATGCACAAGTAACTTTTTTCAACTATGTAACAAAATAATGTTTTTGTACAGAATAAATCAGCAATAGGACACAAGGCTGCACTTGAGCCTGAAAATCACTCTCGGTGTCTTCTACAATATTATTTTTATTATTATTGTTATTATTATTATTATTACGTTTTTCAATAATTACATTTCTGATCAAATATTTTGATTTCCTGGAAACATCCCTGCTTAACTGCACCCCCACTTAAGCACAATGGTTAGTATTTTGCATTGTTGCCTTAGAGCAAAAAGACCCTGGCTGACTTTCTGTGTGGCACTCTTGATGTTCTTATGAGGCTTCTTTCAAGTTACTTTGACTTCTGCCCAAAGTCCAAAGTCACGACAGTTTCAGATTACTTGGCAATTCTTCGATTCTTGGCTATAGGTGTAAATGGTTCTCACCCCAATTTGGTCTCCCGTGACTAGATAGATTCATTTAGTTTGAAGCATTTGGAAAGACAAAGTTCTCTGTTGTCGTAAGAATATTTTCACTATTGTTAGGCCCCTCTGTTCAGTGACACCTACTTTCAACAACAACAACGTTTGGAGTGACTCACTGAGGCTTATTCAGATAACGATCTCAGAGGCCAACAGTAGGAGATCCAGAAACAGAGCGCCCGAAGTGGAGCAAGTGAAGAGGCGATATTGACACATCTTTCTTCTAATCCTCCCACTGAGCTACAACATCTTTCCCACCAAGTCATCTTAGATTGGAGATTATGAAATACAGAGTGGTCTAATCCTTTCTTCCCCATCATGTTCCTTCCCACAGTTCACTCTGAGTAGTCCAGTCACATCACCCTGTCTGTGGAGGAATCTGAGAACGTCTCTCTATCACAATATATTGGTGTAATTTTCAAGGAAAAAAAAAACGCTAGAAGTTAATCAAATTGTATATATTCAATAATCTGCTGCTGGGTGGTGTGCTGTGGGCACCCCAAACTATTGGGTTTGGTATAGGAAATGGATTGCAGATTACTTATTGATAACCCTGCAAATACAAATAAGATACTTACACAATGCTTTAAAATGCAACACCATGGGGGCCTAAACAAAGTATGTCATATGTGATGAGATACCAGTGAGAAATGTGTCTTACTATTGCTACAAACTGGAGATGCACTGATTGACCATCTGAATCAGCGAATCATGTGGAGCAGTGTGAAAATATTTGTAGCAGCATGACTAATCAGACACTTAAAACTCTTCCTTGAGCTAAAGATGGACAGTTTAAAGAAGCTAACACAGGTGGATGAAGCTAAAGCTATCAAGACTTTTTGTGCTTGACACAAGTGAACAGCCTGGTTACGAGCAGTCAAAGTGGTTATGAGGAAAATTGTGGAGATGAGCAAAAAAGCGAAATCATTGTTCTGTTATCTGATGAACTTATAAACATGCTGGAAAATGATCTAACTACATGATTTTTGTTTTGTTATATAAACTTTTGTTTGGTAAGGTAAAATATGTCCAGTAAAGCTGGGTGGACAGCAGCTCATTTTACATTTATTAGCTGTATTTCGACACTATGGTGTGCATGCATCACTGAGGCATTCCTCAGCCCACAGGCCACAGTGGGTGTCACTTGTACAACACCTGAACAACTTTCATATTAGTGCAAGTGTGATAAAAATCCAACTCCATTCTTTTTTGTCTGAACAGAAATGCTACTTGCAGCTGTAAGATTATTATCCTTATTAACACTTTCCTGTACTTCTTGATCTATTTATTCATCTTCATTATTCTTTCTTTGTCACTTATCAACTCCATATGTTGTGAAATCTTTTATACAGAAGTGTACCCTGACTCACACACTAGAGCTCCTCATTTATCTACACCTGCTTTATGTGTGTGAACAAACATAAAGAAACAGGGAGAAACAAATAAGACATCCTCCATGTAATATGATAAAATCATCCTCATTGACCTTTATACAGCCTAAAGTGTTGTGGATGAATCATTTGATTTTCCCTTGTCGAGAAGAATAAACTAGCTCAGTGTACAGATGAGTCATCCTTTTCTGGTTCAGCTTTTGATTTTCTTTTTCTGAAACTAGTAAGCTAAGGGCACATTTAAGCAATACTTTTATTGAGAGCTTGTTCCACTGAAGTCATATGTGTGTTTTCCCACCTACCCTTACATCATTTGTTTCACCCTTTGTTTCCCAGTGTTCTCATTGTCACACTTTCAGCTTCTGTGCGTTGATCTGCGAAGAGGAGTGATATCTAACAAATGAGGCACCCATCTTAGGTGGAAACCTCAGACAGGGCGAGAATCAGAGGTTACATTATGGCAGTACTTTCTATAACCATACGTTTCTTTCCACCTTCCTAATACACAAAAAAATTCATGTAAAACTAACATGAAAAACAATAGCAAAGAAAGTAAGTACGCCTGTTTTCCAGCTGATTTGCTACATTCCCATATAAAAGCCAGGTTGCAGAGCACCTATACCATTTTGCAGTTAAACTGCTGTCTTGCAGCAACAACGTTACTATTTGTTTCTGAACTTCTGTTTCAAATGCGAATCTCTGTGTTTACAGATGGCAACAGATTTACAGCAGAGTGCGACAGATTTGCGGTTTTTGCTGATTTATCACAGATAATCGCCATATTATCACAAACAGATTGTATGTAATTGCCAGCTTGACCCCATTTAACTGCAAACTGATAGCAGACTGATAGCAGACTGACTTCGTTCTACCGCTGTTCGATTGCTGTCTTGATGCAACAAAGTCACTTTGAAGAAACCAACTGATTGCAAAAAGTCACAGATCTGGGCCACATGTTCAAAACAGTTGAAGATACCGTATATCTTCTAATTATAGCCGGGGCGTTTATTCAAAAAATGATCCGGCCAGCCCGGCATTTAAAAGAGACTGGTGGTTATTGGAAGATATACGGTAACAAGCTCACTGCACCCGGTCGTGATAATTTTGTTCATGTCACAGTCTCCAGACACTGTTTTCCATACTGTGGAATGGCATTAGCTTACACAGGTTGATATTACACTTAAATTGTTTGTAAGTCAGGTTAACAGTGCTGATGTCTGAATTTGTTTCCCTTTGGACAGAGCAGTGATGCTGTTTCCCTCTTTTCCCTCTTTGTGCTAAGTTAAGTTAAAATATCACCAAGAAAGCAAATAATTGCATTTCCCCAAATGGCAAACTTGCTTTAATAGACGCAGAAATTGTGACCCAGCAAGTATATGGCTAGCTAGATGGATTTATACCCAACAAGTATAACACAATGCTTTAGCATGTAGTGTCTGTATTCCTGTGCACAAATCTCTCGTGGCTTACATAAGTGTCAACAACCACATGAACATGGTGGTCTCATTAGCTGCAGAGTTATACAGGGAATGTCAATTTTCACCATGTAACCAAGTTTTGTTCTGTTTGCCAAAAGCTTGTATGTGTTGGAAGAGGAGATGTGTAAATTGTTTTCATATGCAACAAGACTGGTTTGTTCAACACAAAAAAGCTTTACATCTGGAAATTCTCAAGCTGGTGTGAGTGTTCTGTTTATGCCTCCCTTATTTTTGTCAGTGTTAAGATCTGTTGACAAGTTGATAGGAGTTTATGTATTTAAAGTTATACATCTTTGAACTCAGGAAGGATTGCTTCTGAGTCTACAGCCCTGCAAACACTGGAGCTTAATGCAAACATATGAGAGATTTTATGAGTACTCACTGCATGTACAAGCTTAAAATAGGCTCAGACAATTTTGGTGTCTATACTGTTTAACAAAGTTTTTGTCACCCATCCATCGTTCATGGGTGAAGAGGTAGTGTAAACCCTTGATCCCTGGTCTCCAATTTGCAGCGCCGACACTTTCGTTTTCACCGAGCCATCACATTCACATCTACAGGAATTTTAGAATTGCCAGTTAACCTAACATGCATGTCTTTGAACTGTGGGAGCAAGCCAGTGTACCATGAGAGATTCCACACAGGCATATGGAGAGCATGCAATCACTGCACAGAAAGGCCCCAGCCTTGTGTGGGGGAGTCAGACCTTCTAGATGTGAGGCGAAGTTATCAGTTTTGCCAATATTTTATCAAACACAGATAATGTACTACAAATTAAACCATATTATGAGCTAAAACTAACAAACATTGTAGTTCACTGATGTTTAAAATAAAACTACAGTGGAAGGTTTAACCTTTAACTATTATCATTTTTAACAGAAATAATCAAATTTAATTCTTCCGTGCTTATTTGTGGAACAGATATACAGAGCAAGCTATGTGCAACACAGTGACAAAGGCTCTCGGTGAGGAAACAGAGTTAAATTACACAAATAACTTCATGGAATTAGCTTTAATTCCTTGGTTATAGCATGCGAGGTGAAACCGATGGAGGAATGTGTGTGTGTCTGATGTAATTGTGAGGCTGCTGCGCAGCTGATTGGTGCAGTTCTCTCACATGCAGAAGTTAATTTCTGCTTTTCTCTTTGGCCTCCAGCAGCTGTTGGATAATCCCCTTGAGCTTGTGTCCTATTAAGCTTTTAAAAGCCGGTATAAACTGTTCATTTTTTAATAACCATGTCACATCAAGGGTACAAATCTGCACCACCCACTGCCTTTCATCTGCACACTGTGGTCAAATTGCATCACAAATTGCCTGCTGCTGTGTAAATATAAGCATCTTCCTCTGCAATAACGTCGTCTTTCTGATCTTGATTATTTCTTATCAGCTAATCATATGTGTGTGTCAAGTGTAGGCAGAAAGATTATGGAAACCATTCTGACTCCATTTGCCCTCAATGATTATACATTGGTTGCATTAACATCTGAATGGAGGACAGAGTGGAAGCACGTTTGCAGTGGGTGGAAACCCCTCGCTCTCTGTTGGCTCTCCAAATGGAAACACGTATGCAGATGGACACATTTGCGGGACCATAAATTTAACTTGGGACTGAGCAGAGCCCCTCGGGAGACTGTGTCGTTATTTTTTCTCTTCACCCTGTACAGTGCCGACGTCCAGGATAACTTTGATTCCTGTCATCAGCAGAAATTCTCAGGTGATACTATTGGTTGATAATTGGGATGTATCAGTTGTGGGGAGAAGGTAGAGTACGGGGAACCAGTGGGCAAGTGGAGATGGAGAGCACCAGATACCTGACTGTTCACGACAAGTGTAACACTGAGGGTCTCTACAGGAAAAGACAGAGCAGACTTTACTTCCCAATGAAGTTTGGGTCATTTAATGAATACAGTAAAATGTTCACACCTGTTGTTAGACTGCTCGTGCAAGTTTCTTTGTAGCTATGGAAGCTTAACAAGCTGATTTTGAAGGCTGGCTCTGTTCTAAGACTACCTTGGAGCCCCTACAGTTAGTTACTGAGAGAAAGATGTTGGATGAATCGTTGAGCATATTGGACAACACATCATGCCTCTTTCACAACCTTCTAGTCAACCAGAATGTCATCATCGGGATTCTTCAACCCTGTAATAAGGACAGAGGAAATCTTTCATACCTCTCCAGTTAACATAATAACGACTCTCTTTGGTCCTCTGTCTCTGAAAGGATACTTTCCCTCAGCGTGGCAAAACACAAGCTCACCCTACTTGTAAATTTGCATTCATAAACTATAGACATTTGCCAGCTGCACCCATTTCTTTTGCATAGTTTGAAGTCTCAGAATAGTTCACTTCTGAGATCTCAGAGTGCACGACTCCTGAATCACTGTTTAATATCAAGGT